>JANHGN010002053.1:0-38362 GCA_024605025.1 Megaceryle maxima
TTAATGAATACCAACTGATGTTTTTTAGAAATACTACAAATAAGATGTCATTATAATTCACGTCTGTCCAAGCGCACACACACAGGATGACAGCAGTGACAGTTTGATATTAGCTTTAGTTTGTTTTTTTAAAAGCTGCCCGGTTTAGACAATGTCCTGTGTAATGCATATCTGAATTAAGACACTGCAAGACCATTGTTTTTTCTTAATTTAAGAAAGATTTTACTAAAGCAGAATGAATAATTCAGAAGAGGAGATAAATGAAATTTATGTGGCAGTGTGTTGTATTCATTTATGAACAGCCTGCAAATTCAGTTGGATTTATTAATTATTTAAAATTGTTTTCAGAAGAAAGGCTTTAGGAAACTGGGGAGAAACACAGACAGAGCTTGCCTGGTTACTTGAAAAGAGTAAGTGAACCATTTTGCTTAGGTCACACGTCATTGCATCTGTTTTCTCGTTGGTTAGGTGCAATTCCTGATGTAGTTTCCGAAGGAGAGTTTGTGTGTGAATGGGCTTGCAGGTATCTGTAGCAGTGCTCGTGAGCTCGAAGTAAAAGAAACACCTAGCATCTAAGATTAATATCTTAAAGGTTAAACTCTAAATAATTTTATACTAATTGTTGGTTTTGCCAACATGATGAGCACTAGCAGTTTTGATGTTTTACAAGGACATCCTAGGAAAAGAGACCAGTCAGAAGAGGAGTTGAACATCTTAAGTTTCTGATAAAGGATGTTGGTTTTGGTAGCTGAAACCAGAACTGATAGAGGATTTCTAAGATTCCTAGTGAAATGTCTACAGTTTTATTATTCCCCTTGGGTTTTGCACTGCTGTTTGTTTAATTTGTTCTCATCTAATCTCATTAAGTACCAATAAGAGAGAAATGCCAATGAGACTATATGTGCCTCTCATTAACTAGTAATTTTAGCACTCTTCCCGAGTCTTTAAAGCAGAAGAGTGAAAGAAAGTGTAGTGGCTTGCAGGAGTTCCAATTATTTATTTCTTTGGTAGCTGTCACATTCATGCCCTAGTTACCAATTAAGTTATTAGAGTTGTAACAGGGAAGTGTTTTTAAATAAACTAAACAAATTACAAGTTAATTGTATTTATTGAGAGAATCAGAATGAGTTTTAATGAAGACAGGTGCCCTATTCATAACCCCAATGTTTAAGAAAAAGATGAACTGCAGACAAGATGTGATCCCACATCCAATCGCTCTCTACAAGGCCACAGCTGAGCTCTCCATCTGGGCTGCACAGACCCGTTTTCCCTGGGTTCTCAAGCACTCTCAGGATACATAAAAGATTTCAAGACTCCTTAAGCAGACATTGGAAAGGAAGAAAAAGGAGCATAACAATATAACTCTGTGCTTAGGATAACCTCCCTTCCCTGCTTTGGAGTCTTTTGAGTTTGTTTATGTGGGATAGCTGTTGGCTAACAGACATAATTAACTCTGGGATCTGTTAGTGCTCCTTTCACACAGTTCAGTGCTCTGATCAAACTCCAGCCATGGCCATTCTTGCTGTCCTCTCTGGCCAGTCTCTCCTTCCTGCCTGCGTGGTCACGAAGCTCTCAGTGTAGAGAATGAAGGCAGCTCAGTGTAGCCCATGTCCCAGTGGCTATGGAAATCTGGGAAATGGCAGATGATGATGTGGATGCTTTAATGTTGCCAGTGTTTCCAAGTTTTCCATACTTTAAATGTGCTTAAAATTCCACAGGATTGGTCCTGCAGGGGTTTAACGAAGCAATCAAGCTTCTCTACCTTTTATTACTTTCACATTGTCAAATCTTATTATTCAGGAGTGTGAAAGAAACAGGAGGAATCTATTGCATTTACTTGCTGATGAGCCAGAGCATGTGGAAAAAATGGAACTGTTAGGGGCTTTGGCTGCTGGAACAGGAAGAGTCGTTAATCTAGAACAGACTAGTGACCTTACTCTTGCTAGTAGAATTTTTTTTCAGTATTAAGTGACACTTTACTTTCACCTGCAGGTATAGCACCTATTACTGTCTTATTGCAAAGAGCGAGGTTACAGCAGAGAATCATTTTGTCTTGGAAAATGAGGTATCAGCCTTTTGGGAGCTGACTGAATCATATCTGGCCCTTCTAGAGTTTTTGAAGAGAATTTTTTTTTTTTAAACAGCATTCTGTAGTTTGATGCAGAAGTTTGGACCCCTGGGCTGAATATACCAGTGATCAATCTCTGAACAGATACAGAAAAACTGTATGGACTAAAATGCCTGTGGTGGATGTGGAAGTATGGTGGAGCAATTTTGAGTGGTGGCAACTACCCTGACCATCAGGATGCTCGTATGTGAACACCGTGACTGAGGAAATAATAGTCTAGCAAAACTGACATCAAGAACAAATACATTTTTAAGATGAACCACCCAGCGTGTAAGAACTATTGTAAAGAAATGATAGCTTTTGAGCTGTGATGATTTTTGCAGCCTGCAGGAATGGTTTTTTTGGACCAAAAGAGTCAAAGACAAGACAGAAGGAAGAATAAAGGCAAAACCAGAGCATAACAACAAACAAAACCTCTGGTAAGACATAAAAACCCTTTATCAACAGAAAGTTGTTTTAGTTGTGATATAAGTACAGAGCAACTACCTAAAGTATCAGGAGAAGTAGGTCTACTTAGGGCATCATCAGAAATGGTGGAATGTGCGTAGACTGCTTACTTCTTTTTCCTCTAATACTACTTTGAAAAAAAAAAAAACCAAAACCAAAAAGAGTATGATTTTTAAGAAGCCTTTATCGTTGCATAAAAATGCATACAGACTTCTGGAGAGGAGACCAGTAGTGGCTTAGACCAAGCGGGATCTGTAGGAGGGAGAGTTGCAGGGGAGGGGTGCTGCACCGAGGCGCCCCAGCCGGGTGGGGTGTGCAGCGAGGCAGGAACCGGCATTGAGTCCAGCACTGGAGGGAGTAAGCTTGCAGGGCTCAGGAATGCAGTAAAGCGCAGGTACCATGTTCCATCTGCATGGTGAAGGAGTTGTGCCAGCCAGCTCAGGTGTGGAAATGGCAATAAGTGACTCGGGTTCTGAGCCTTGCGCTGATCTGAGTAATCCTCATTGCAAACTGGACTATGCTGCTTTACTTCTGCTGGATACTTGCTAGTGCCTTTTTAATCACAGAGTAAACCATGATGCATTTATGCAAGTAGACTGTAATTGGGAAGAGACAGCTAATTAAATAGTTTGTTTACTACTCTGGCAACAGTTATTAATTACAATTAAGTCTTTAAAAATATTATATCAGCAGTAGTGATGAACTTTATATCCTTAGGGCTTGCACACATCCTGACTCCTGGGAGCAGTCATATTTTGCAGTCCCAGGTGTCAGGAGGTCTTTCATTGGTAAATCATCATTTACTCATATTTTATGTAGTCTGCATCCCTGTATTCAGAGTTTGGCAGCCCTCAGCATGTACTTACAAGTTTCTCTGGGTTTGATAATTAATTAGTTTTAAGCACCCTTGATTTAATTAAAGTTATTGCTGCCACTGGGATAGTTGCATTGTGAACATTACCTCTCCCAGCAACCTACCAGAACATATTCTATACTAAAACCTTTGAATTTCTTAGCCTGAATCTTTCTGGATGTACATTTGTTTTACGACTAAGTTCAAAAGCTTGTTTTATCCTGTCCCCCCTTTTCATGATAATACCGAAAATGAACCTTTTTCCTG
This sequence comes from Megaceryle maxima, assembly GCA_024605025.1. NCBI lineage: Eukaryota > Metazoa > Chordata > Aves > Coraciiformes > Cerylidae > Megaceryle > Megaceryle maxima. The sequence goes on from JANHGN010002053.1 coordinate 3,696, forward strand.
CAGTGGTATTTTAATATGTGAAAACAAGCCAATGCATCTTTTCTTGCTAGAATGTAGTCAGCACATGAGCTTCCCTTCTGTTTTGCAGTTACTCATGGCATTGATTTCTTGGCAATCATAGGACAGTATTAGCGAATGAGGGAGAAGTTATCTGGATAAAAGATTTATTTTTTTTTTCTTTCTGCTGCCATCCACATATCATCGCTGCATCCCTCCTGGATGAATTGCACAGGCTTCAAGTCATGAACTGATCGGAATTTATAGTTTTGGGTAGTTATTGCTTCTGAGCGTTAATGTTCCGGTCACTTCTTCCTAGTGTAAAATTATCACTTACCTAGATCCTAAGAGTTTGGAAATTAATTTCCAACTATAAAATGCTTTAAAGATAAGCACTTGAGTCAATGGGGGTATCTTACCAAATATCTGAGCGAAAACTCATCCCAGACAATGTCCAGATCAGAGCAACCTCAATTTTGACCTGAAAAGAATAGGGACTGATGAGTGTCTTACCCATGGGTTCTGCTGCTCAAATAATGTCTTTGTGAGAATGGAAAAAACCTCTACAGCCAATACCTGTATTGAGTCCCAAAGTGGTGAGGCTCCAAGAGACTAGCAGAGAAGCTGCCATGAGCTTCTTTGTAACTCTTGACAGAGCTCTTGCTCAGCTGATGCTTGGGAAAGCCAGAACTTTCCCAAGGTACTTGACCCCTCTGTGAGTGTTTTTGAAGATCAGGTGTTGAAATGAAAGGGATAAGTTTTGGATTCTGAACTGTGCAGAGCATTCAGATAGCAAACAAAGCGAGCCTCTAGTTTGTAAACAGTCGGGAACGGTTGTGACAAGGAAGGGAAAGCCATGTGCTATGTGTGCTCCCCTTTGTCTCAAGGAGCCTCGGTGCTTTTGCTTGAAGTGCCCATCCACCTTGCTGCATCCCATTACATAGCTTAGGCTCAGTGTTTTATATTCATAGAGTGTAGATGCTTGTTAAGTGTCATGAAAGCTAGTAGTAGCAACTCTAATCATAATTCAGTGCACAAATTCAGCCCTAAATATTGTTGTCGCAGAGCCGTCATTACACTTCTTGGCAACACATTTTTTATATGCTCATGAGAAAACTATCTATAGCAGGCTGTAATTGACTTGGGCATTTTTAAAATGAGAAACCAAACTATGTGAAATCTCTCCAGTGGTTCTGCCTAGAAAAAGATATCTCTAGCAACATAAATGTTTCATTTTCCTCCATGTCTCTTCTCTCAAGAACAGAAATGTGGAGAAACCAGTCCAGAAAAGGAATGCAATCATAGTGTAGGTGTAGTGCCAACATATTCGGTGTCATGGATTTAAAGGGTCGTACACCAGTGGTAACACTTTCTTTTTATTTCATACTGGAATAAATACTTCTGTAGCTCTAGCCTTGCAGCCTGGCACTGGAAAGCATGATGGTGCTGCCCACAGTGCACAGGCTCACCGTCCCCATTAGACTTCAGAGGTGCTTCATTAAAACAAAACAAACAAAACCAAACAAACCCCACAAAATAATATTAATAAAACAAAACAACAACAAAATCCAAAACCAAACCACCCAAAGACAAAACCGAAACCCAAGAAATGCTCCACCCAAGCTCAGATGTGAAGCACATTTGCTTCCTAATGTAATTCAGTGCTATAGATTTGTTTTCTCCATTACGATGATCTTTTGATCTCTTCAGCTGGACTCTTGCCTTGCAATTGAGACATATTAAATCATGACTTTAGTTAATAAAAAGACTTTGATCTTTCAGAGTCCCCAGGCATTTTCCCCTCCGTAGCCTAGAAGAGATGCCAAATTTTAAGAGGAACTTAGAGTTTGACGTGTCACTCATGGTAAATTGCTGGAGCGATGAATCAAGGAGATTTATTTTTTGCACAAGTAATGGAGATACAGTAAGCAACTTCTCTAGCTTTAGATAGCTTTATATAGCATAGACATTTTCTCACTCTTATTTGTAGTGATGGAGCAGAATATGAATGAAATAACGCTGGATAAATGACTCTGATGTTATCTGACTAGTACTACCGTTATGTCTCCTGGAGCTGTCAGAAATATTCCATTATGCAAGACAGATAGTGCTCTAGTTACTGCCTAGAAGACTGGAATATAATGATTGTTTAGGAAGCCACTATTTCAAGACACTTAGTTAAAGTATGTTATTTCTAGCAATTGTTATTTTTAGAGTGAAATGTAACACTGTTCAAAAAATCAATTTTAAACCGCCATGATAAGAACACTGAGGTTTTAAACTGTAGACAACACTTTTGAAAATTAGTTTGAATTTAAAACACGTCTTCAGTGTGTGGCTTGCAACCAGCACACCCTTTAGGTGGAAGGGGCCCTTGATTAGCTTTGGCTCTAGTATTTGTGCCCAAGGGAGTTTAAACTTGCAGTTCCAGGAACGCTGTCCTTTGTTCACGTGCGTTTTCTCTCCGTGGCTGTAAATGTGTTCTAGTCAGCTGGTGAGGTTGCCAGGGGATTATTCTAGCCAAGCCACCCAACTTGGAGTCCCCGTGCCCAGCTCAGTTCCGTGGTAGCCATTAGTGGCATGCTGTTAGCTCTTGTTCAGGAAAGCAGTGTGTCGCAGTGGGAAGAGTGTAGCGATTAGAATGTTGGTCTAGGTAGTATATGATGGGCTGAAGTGAACACCAAGCTGCATTCTGATTTGTGTGCTTGTATTTACATCACAGCAGCCAGGGAACTACAGCAATACTTTTAACATCTTTGTACATTCCTGACTGCTTCAAAAATGCTGGTGTCTTTAAGGTGATTTATGAGACCAGATATTGCTTGTGTAAGTATTTTGCTTATGTAAGATTTTTATTTATGCAAATTCAGGTAAAACAGGCGTTTGTGTAGCACCCTGTGCTTATCTTAAAACACATGCTTACACAGAGGTTCCACTGACCTCACTCTACACTTGACTCAGGTGGCTCAAGGAGATGCAATGTCAAGCTGATTGCCCTGATGAGAGCCCTGGAACACAGAGTTTGCCATGCTGGAGCACCAGCCTTACCCTCTTCTGTCCCAGTATCAGTGTTGTACAGTGTAGCAGTTACTAATGAAGATGACTTGGGTGCTCAGGCAGAGGTGTTTAGGGAAACCACTCTGGGCAGCATGGAGATAGATCCACTTGGAGATGGGATGAACAAGGGTCGCTGCAGAGACACCCACCCCAGCCACCTTGTCAGTGAACATGGTGCTGTCTCATTGCACTATCTCCACCTGTAATGAGAAGTAATCAGTTATGGAGGCATAGGGCCCTATTGACAGTAATAGTGATTTTTCAGTCTGTCTGGTGTTTTTCTCCCTGCCAGCTGACAGTGCAGAATTGCTGCCTGTGCACTGTTGAACTGCAAAAATCCTTCTGCTCCACAGGCAAATCAAAGCAATGATTGGGATACCACTGGTAACCTTTCCAGTGTCAATAGTGTGCCTCAGTAGTTCTTCTTCAGTGGTCACTTACTTAATTCAGAGTGTAGATGATAGAAGCTGTGCACCCTGGAGAAATCAGTATGTTGAAAATTATATATAGCGAAGTGGTTCGACAGCTTCACAATGTCCTGTTTTGCTTGGGGTTTTTTGGCACCACAGACCTTCATGCTTTTACTCAAGTGACTTGACCCAGGCGTTGGAACTCATTGTGAATAACAGCCATTGGTGGTTCAGTCCATTCTTCTGCTCATTTGCAGTTAATGAGCTGCCTTGATTTTTTTGGTGGAATGTTTGATGTTATTTGTACTTTGTTCATTAAACTAAGCAGGGTTTTTATCGCTTGTGCTGTCCAAGAAAAACAGTTGCAGTGTGCAAATTGTATGCAGTAGTGGTACTGATTTTATCATCAGCAGATAACACTCTTCCACCTGCAGCCTCATGAGTAGAAAGCATGCAATGATTAATTTTGCCATTTCAGGATTCTCTTTCGTTGTCATTGTGATTTCCGCAGCTTTTGACTTACTTGCAGTTTCATGGAATGCTAGTAATTGCCCAACTGCTCATAAATCACAAATAATGGCCCTACAGAAAGGGGGACTGGAAGTTGTCTCTTTCATATGTGAGCCAAGAGATTTATAGCTGGCCTCTGTCCAGCCAGGGAACAGAACACACCAGCCAGGCAGAAATGATTGCAGGCTTTTAAGACCATCGGCACGTTCAACTTATGCATCATTAGAGAGGAATTCCTTCACCAGTGGTTTAAGAGTGATTATTATGGCTTGTTTTTATTTGAGTACCTGGCTGGAGACAGGCAGTATAAGTTAGTTATTATCTGAATAAATAACCATTGAGCAGTACGGGGTTTGCTACTCTTCGCTGGTCACGTTTGTGAATGCAATGTAAATGGCTTTTCCTTCAGTGCATAATTAATAAATAATTCATGGTACTGAAAACATTTTAAATGGATGAGAGAGAAAGGAAAACCTGTGGTGGAAAATGTATGGCCTGGCCTGTTCTGGAGACCCGGGGTTCAGAACATAAGCAAAAAGGAGTCAGAAACATGTGCCCCAGTCCTCATACATAGAAGAAGAAATGCCCTGCAGTAAACCAGTCTGCGATTTGTTTTGGACTAGAGCTTGTTTTCCTCTCAGAGTTATATTTAGAGCAAGGGCAATTTACATATCCGAGAAGAATGAGACTGAAGCTGTAGAAGGCTGGGACCAAGGAAATATTCCAGTTGCCTGTGATAGCACGCAAGAGCAAGATACTTTTAAAACTCGCATTTCAGGAAGGTCTTGAACAAAAGCAACGCTTAGTGCTGTGACCACCGTGGCAGAAGAGCCCCAAATCACGGAAACCTCCGGAGCACAGGAAGTCAGCTAGTCCAATCCCACGTCCTAACTCCAGCTGTGGCTGGGTTTTATCACAAATGTCCATGTAATGCATTCTTAAAGATGCCGAGTGATGCAAACTCCACAGCTTCCCAGGACATTGTACTCCAGAGCTTTCCCTGCCACGGGGAAATGCTGCAAGTTAAACTTGGTGTTTCTCTTCACAACAGAGAGAATCCAGCACAGGAGACAATATATTTATTTTCTTGTCTGGAGCATATTTAAAGTTGCTAGCACATCTTCCCTTGGTCTTCTGTACAACTGAACGAACTTAAAACCTTAAACTTCTCTTCACAGTCCTGCAATGAGCAGGGGCTGTGATCAAGGTGAATGACCTGTAGTGGGTGACTGGTCCTCAGACAGATACAAAGCTTTGGACGAAGCTGGGGCTGCTTCTGGCCCCTCACAGTGGTAGGAAAATGAGAAAGCCCGGAGACAGAGAGAACAGTTTAAAAGGCAAGGAAATGGAGTCGTGTGGATGAGTGGTTTCCTGCTTCCCTCTGACTTGCGGTGTCAACAGCTTCAGCCTCCTTAACTAGTGTTTGCTGTCAGTCCTGTGTTTTCTCAGACTTTCTGCGGCGTGTTTCATGCCTGAAGAAACCATTAAACTCAATAGCAAGAGAAATGAAATGAATGGGCAAATGAATGGCAGAGTAATCCATCCAAAGTTGTAACTCCATGAAGCTGGGAGAGTAATTCAGGAGCGTATCACACCAGGCTTATCCTCTTCCAGTGCTCGTTAGGCATTGTCCCTTAGCTGCTGGCCCCTGTTACAGACAGGACGGTGGTCCGTGTGGACCGTTGGGGTCTGTTCATACCAAGGTAACTATGCAAATTTAATTGCCCCTTCACTAGTCAGAACCCGGTGGGCTCCAATCATGACTCTGGCTTTGTCTTGTTTGCATACTGCTTCTCACCCAGCCGAGTTTGGAGATGTTATCTGTGAAGCTGAGGGATAAGTTCTGTGTTTGGCATAGTGGAGATGGCTTTTCTTCTGGCTGAATGAACCACTCGCCCACGTTGTAGCAGAGTTAGGCTTAATTAAGAAATGCTTTGGTCTTTGGCCTATTTCTCGGAAGGTACTTTTTTGTATGTTCCTTATTTCCCCTTTGACTACTTTTGGGTCTAAATATTTATTCATAAGAGATGAAGATATCCCAATACATACGCTCAGCACTTGCTTCTGCTGCCAGTTTCTAAGATTGATTCATCAGTAGCTTATAATAAAGTTACTTGGCATAAGCGATCCATCAATCTGGCCGTAACAGAATTAACTCTGTGAGTCTAACAGTACAACTCTGAAAGACTCGCTGGTGTGATTTGGCTGGGGAGTTAATATGGACGCTTTCTTTCACTTTGTATGCAAGAGGGATTTCTGCTTCCTGGTTCTTTGCCTTCAGCTCTCAGGTTCCACTCACAAATGAAGCCACAGATTCACTGTCTGCAGGAGGCGAGGGATAGTGATGCCTCCTTCTCCTGCCCCAAAGGCAGTCTAAGGGATGGAGAACTGCAGTTCTACATGTGCAGCTTTCTAAGCATTTGAACGACTTTGCTTTGAAACATCAAGGTTCCAGTGAAAAGACATTTGCTCCAGGGCTCACTTGAAATCAGTTCTTGGTCCGTGTGAAAAATTGTCAAGCTTCAACTGAACAGTGTACCTTGACTGAGGTTCAGATACCCACAAAAATGTGGAAAATGGAGTCATTTCAGCAGTTTTCAGGCTTGTAATGAGTCTCCTATAGATATGTCAGGAGTTTAGCGAGTGCTGTAACAGGTATGAAAAGAAAATTAAGTCCCTTATTGAAGCTCTGATTTGCTTTCATCTCGAGAGGATATCCAATGAACTGAAAAGTTTATACTCTTTTTAATTAACTTTTTTTCTTTTTGATTGTGTCCTTTTAAATCCTTTTTAATAGAAATCAAAAAAGTTACAAGCATGCTTTCTTGCATTTCAGGGAGTAAAAGTCCATACTTAGGTGCTAGAAGACTTAAAAAAGAAATCTCTCTTTTCTAATCCATGTCTAACAGCATCAAAAGGAGAGAGCAACTTGCATCTCTGACACTCCCAACAGTCTACACTCTACTTAACATGTATGAGGCTGACTCGGGCTTGCCAAGAATCACACAGGGTTTTATAGCCTTTGCAACCAACATCAATGAATTAAATTAGCTAGAACAAATAAGGTGACAAAGGGTAACGATGAGTGGCAGAAGAAATGAAAATCCTACAATTTAAGGACTGACAAAGTCCTTGGTGACAATCAGTTACAGCAAGTGTGTTTTCAAATAGTTATTTTATACTTGGAAGGGTTTTAATAGTGGGCTGACCTGTTGGATGGCTAAGTGGGTGCGATGACCTTTTATTTTGTATTGCACTTCCAAGATTGATCAAGATCTGAGAAAGAGTGCTGGAACCTGACTCTCAGGACCATGCTTCTGCCACCCAGACCACTGCTGCGTGGCTGTATTCCTCTACCTGACGCAGCAAAATGCAGTTGTACAGGTACATGCATGATGTTTTCACTTGTGTTTGACGTTCAAATTGTGCTTCTAAGGGGGATGGGGAGAAAGTCTAATTTGTCATTTAACTGCATTGTTCTGATGGTGCACTCACGGCTGCTGTTCAGAATCAATACTAACAGCTGAAAGGTTTTACTGGCCTGGGACAGGAACTGCAATTGCTTTTCCAGAACAGCTCTCCACGTGGACACTTAGTGTCCTATTTTCCTCTCTAAAAAAGCTGAGTCAAATGCATGCGTAGCCTGCTCTGGGTGACCCTGCTTTAGCAGCGGGGTTGGACTAGATGATGTGCAGAAGTTCCTCCCAATCCTGCTCGTTCTGTGATTTTGTATTTTGCTGCCCGTTACAGAGTCTGAGGAAGGGAGCAGAAGCACAGAAAATGTAGGTGCTGTGTGCAAATGATGCACTGTGCACAATGTCTTAGTATTTGTCCAGTTCTCGGGAACTCATAATTACTTATCTGAAGTCATTAGTTGAGTAGGAAAGACTGGAGATGGTACCTCTTCTTCACCCTGTAGTTTACCCCTGTGTTTCTCATCAGTAAGTGTTGTTTACCCTCTCGCTTTTCCCTGCCCTAACTCCTATTCCTCAGGAGCATTAGAGGATGGACAATCCCCTGCACCCCTGAGGGAGGTATGGGAGGTGTCGACCTCAAGGACTGCTCGACATAAAACTGGGGACGGACCACTTGGGTTCAGAGAGAGATGAGCCTTTCTTGTAAAGCAAAATGGGCTCTGTAAATTGATATGAATGTTTTCATCCCATTTTAGATGCATGGCCTGGCTTCCATATAATAAGGCTGAGTTACAGCAACTCCTCATTTATAGTAACACCAGCAGAAAAAAATCCTTTAGTTCAGCAGTAATTGGCTCTGTGAGAATTAGCATACCGCACAAGACTGATTCTGAAGACAGTAATCCTATCTCTCTTGCCTTTCCCAGTGCTATATATAACATCCACATGCACATTTCTCCTTCATGTTCTTAGTGTTTCACCATATAGATGGAGTTCTCAATATGAAATTTTCTCCCTACAAGTATTGCAAAAGTGTGTTCAAGAGAAATTTGACCTGTCTTTGTAATGCTGATTTGGCAAATCTGGGAGCATCTTTCCAAAATAAGTAGTGTTCCTTCAGGACTCTCAGGAGTTTGCTGTAGTGAGAGGCTCGCTGGTTTTTAGTTTCTTTTCAGGCCTGGCAACTTTCTGTGTGGTGACTCATCTGATTTTTAATAGATGTTGCATAACAGTGCTTTTCATTGTGCTTGTGCTGTTTTCCACCATATGGAGTGTCTCAGCAGAATAGACTTTAGAAGAAGGAGCTGATGCAAAGCTCTGTTCCTTTCCACTTCTCGGGTTTTGGAAAGCTGGACAAAGACAAGTTGTTATTCCTGTGCAGAGCGACTAGCAGGCTAAGGGCCATGGAAATGTCGGTCTTTGATTTTATGTGCTTTTCCATGGGAGATTTTTGCACATGTGAGTGTTTCAAAATACAGTAAATCCAGGTAATTCCAACTATCATTAGGCTAAAAAGAAAGTAAAAGATGTAAACAAAACAAAGTTCTCTCTTACATCACCTACTTAAGGAAGCAGGCCTTTGAGTATTAGCATTCCTGAAAGGGGAGAAGCTGGTTTCAGATGGGAAGAGCAGAGGACTACACTTTAGATATAGACTGAATGACGTCAGCGGCCTAAATATTGCACATTTTTGTGTGTGCCCGTGTGTGTTTAAAACCAAAAGAAAAGTCTGGTGGAGATGGAGGGGAAGTGCGCAGAAGGAAGCACGTGTGCCAAGTGACTCTGGCATTAAGAGGCCCATTGGGTTCTTAGGGCAAGTCCATTGCCACATTTTCACACCACAGATGCACCACAGCTTCATTGTCCCCTGATGTGATGAAGCTCCCCTGCTCCTTTGCTGTCATCCAGAGTCCCCTGATTCCAGCTCCAAGGTATTGCCTCATCCGGTGCACTGACCTAACAAAGGAAGAATGTGTGATTAGCATGGGTGGGGTCTGCAGGAGGGGTGTGTGGGCTCTGCCAAGCTGAGCGAGGATGCTTTCTCTGACTGCTGCCTTTGCAGAGCTCAGCGTGAGCTTTGTCCCCCTCCCTCTTCTGATCTACTCCTAGGCCTTCCTTAATACCATAATGTGTTTTTCCTCAGCTTCCTCTTTTATTTAGTCCATGGATCATCTCACTTGAAACCTTATGTTTTATCTTGAGCAGAGTGACAGTTGATCTTCTTTTGAAGGTCATCTTTTAGTTATTTTGAAAATAAGGATGTTACTGTATGAATTGGAGAGAAGTTGCTTGCTGTGGTCTGGTGGCATTCTCCAGCTGAACTGGTGAACTGATAAAAGCACTCTAATTTCAAATACCTTTTCTTATCTCTTTCTCTAAGTTAAGCATTCCCTGAAATCTCTGAATTCCTGTGTCCGCTTAAAAACCGTAGATTTACAACTCATGGAAATGATGTTTTGTTCTTCTCAGGAAACTTGGAATTTGTTTCGGAATTTGCTTTAGGAATCAAAATATTTTTTTAAAAGGTCGTTTCATTTTTCATTTAGAGAAATCTTCAGCAGGAATGCAACTATGAACCCGTGATTTGTTAATATTTGTTAATAATGCAATTATAGTTACAGCTTAATTCATTAGATGACTCAGCTGTTTGAGCTTTGAAAGTACAGGACAGTGAACTGAGGTTGTGAAAGCAAAACTGAACAATCTCTCATTTATAAAGAAAGGATTTGGCTTTAGCTCAATGAAAAAGAAAAAGGCTATTTTAAAATAAAACTAACAGCATCCTCAAAAGCTCTTGTTCTGCTCGAAGAATATCGTATGGAGCAGGTACAGCATACTTGCCAGCTTTATGAGCTTTATATGCAACACTGCGAGGCTCTTAGCAAGCTTATTATGCCACGAGTAATTAATATTTTTTACCTTTGGCTTTGCCTTTGGCATTCACAACCCTTTATTCTCCTCGTTGTCATCTGAGCTGAGCTTTCACTGCCCGTGAGGAAAGACCAGGGAGTCATGGCTGGTCCTAGTTTCAGCAGAGACCATTAAAATGCAAAACTTTTGCTTGCTTTATTATGAATCTTCTCTTGTTTTCCCCTGCGCTAAATGTAATAAAGTTGAAAACAGGTGCGTTGGCTCAGCTGGCGTATTTCTTACTTGCCCTCAGACTCTTCTTAACAGAGATGCGTAACGGCACGCCAGCTCCTATCCAGCAGTGTGCTCTGAGCTTTCTAATATCCCAATAAAATTGCCAGCAGGTAGAATTCTAGCTCTTCAGAGCAAGCAACATTTAACTTTTCCATGCGAAGGCAATTGCCTAGCTGTGCCTGAGAGTGAGCCCAACGTCAAGGCTGCGGTGTGAAGTTGGCATCAATCCGCCAGAGCCTCTGTACGTATTCTCCAGTGCTGTGAGCATCTCCGCCTCCGCTAATGTAGACGGCAAAGCAGCTGGTGAGTTAAGGCTGCGACTGTAGCCAGTAGTCTTGGATGTTTTGAGCTGAAGCAGTGTGCAGGTACAGCAGTCCTGAGATCCAGCTCCTGTACCACAGCTCGTACCAGGAGTGTAGAAAATCAAGAACGAGGCTTAAGGACTCGCAAGATCTCTGCTAGTTCACACCAGCACTTAGCTTCCGGGGGTAAAGCCTTAGCAGGCCGCAGGCCAGGTGAAAAGAGGGTTTATTTCCACTGAAAATGACAGGTTTAAACTTTTCTTTGTGAAAGTAAGTGTCCCGTTTGCTGGTAATGAAACAATGAGATATATTGAGACGCTGTCTATAAATAGTATCCTCTGGTGATTATGTCATTGCAGTGTTTGGAATATCACTGTAACCTCACTTGGCCTGATACAGTTTATGCATTAGACAGCTGATATTTTGTATTTAAATTAATGTAAAATAACAAAAATATGCAATGCAACAATAAAACAGAATGGTAGTAACAATACAAGGAAATTCTGAGGCTCTACCGTCTTTAATTTCAATGAAGAGAAAAGTGAACTCTTGGGATAAATAAAGGGTGACTGTTCTATGGGATTGTGGTGGTCCTCTGGTAAAGCAGTGGTCCTAAGAATGAGTTAGTCCGTTAGGTACAGAACATGTTCTGCCAAGGCAAAGTGGTGTTCTGGAAGATGAATATAACTTTGGAGAGAGAAGCAGGGACAAGTCAATTGAATGGAAAACATTATTTTATCTCTGTAGCAGATGCTCAGCTGCCTCTGGAGTACTGGCTGGTTGTGGCTCCTGTACTTCTCTCAGAAGTTGGATGGGTTTTGGAAGAGTTCTCAGGAATGAGCTGATGTCCAGACAAGACGTGGTATCTAGAAAAACTAAAGAAATGCAGACTGATTAGTTTCTTGAAGAGCAGGTTGGAGGTTTACATGATTAGTCTTCGAGCATTTACCCTGCAGAAGAAATTTCTAATAATAGACATTTATTTCAATAAATAAATCCACCAAGTGCTGGAGGAATCTTCAGACTAGAGATATGAACAACTCTTAGTAGACATGGTAAGCAACACCGGACAGCAGAGTTTAAAGGCAATTAAAATTGTTGATGTGTTTCCCATTAAGATTTAACTGGAAAAGCAGCAACAGGCTTTCTCTGCGCCATGTGTGCGGTAGCTCCCGGAAACTCCTGATGTTGCCTTTTGACTTCAAAACGTGTGCATCTGTCAACGGGAGACGATGATGTGCCCCTGCCTCCATCTAAGGGTGTGCAGAGCCGCAGTCTTACCTTAGCAGAATCTGGGTTCTAATAGGAATTTATGAAAACTTATGATTTTTGCCCTTAAAAGCAAAGATAAAACATCCGGGTGCATTTCCGTACTGCGTGAGCAGGTTACATAAGGGACAAGATAAACCCAAGACAAACCCCAAGCCTGAACTGCTGTGAAACTGTGATGACTGGGAGATTGCTTAAATTTAAACTAAATGGATTGATTTGGTAGGAAGTGAATCACACACACTTGGATGTCCCCCTGCTCCCCTTCAGCGCTGTTTGATGATTTTGCTAATTCCGGAATGCCGCATTCCCTCTCGGCGGCCGGCTATTGGCTATCAATACGGATTTGTTTTCCTACCTGCTGGGCATTTGTTTTCCCAGCCTTCTCTTTTTTTCAAAACTGCTAAACAGCTTTTACTTGTTATTTGTTTCCAGCTGCTGGTGCCAGAGGTGCCATAAATGAGAGTTTTCCAGCAGTGTCAGATACAGAGGGTTAAATTTAAGAGGATGATCAAGTGTAACCGATCACCACCACCCCGGCTGCAGCCGCTGTGAGCACCCAGCCGTTGCCAAGAAGGGTTAGCTCTGCCCGGCGTGCTGAGGGTGGCTGAGGTGTCTACATCTTGCTCCAGGTGCATGCTCAGGACTGTTCCCCCCACCGTTGTCAGAGGCCCCTCATGAAGGGGGCCTGTGGCCTCCCCCTGGGTGGAGATGAGCCACCTCAGCCCCAGGGCCCCCCCTGGCAGCTGCATGCAATAAGATGTCCTCTCTTCAGTCCCCTGGCTTGGTTTCCTTGGCCTTTACCAGAACAGATTCTGCCAGGCCCCTTCCCTGCAACCCTGTCAGATGACTGAAAGAACTATTAGCCATTGAGAAACCTCCTTCTCTTCCCCTAATTCTTCTTTTCTGTCTCCCTTTGTCTTTGCTTTTGCACTTTCCTCTCACTCTGAAGAGTCATGGGGTGAAACAAGAACAAATGTAGAAAGCTCCAAGATTTTCAAGCAGAAGACTCATTTCCTTGTTAGCCATATTATATATGGCTTTTGGTCAGGACTTTCAAAGTCCCTTTGACTTCAGATCAGGCAAAGTTGAGCACTTCTCATCTCACATCTTTTACTCCTGTCCTTCCTCCTCCCCAGCTGTGCAAGTCTGGGGGGGGGGGGAATCTTTATGCCAAGATGATGTCTACATAAGCCCAGAAGGGACACTTTGTGTAAGGCGCATCAGACCCTTCATCTTCCTCCTAGGTCACTTCCTTTAGAAGGAAAAGACTGCATAGTGGTCTTTCAGCATTGTAGAGGTAAAACTGATGTCCAGGTTTTAACACAAGCACATTGTGATATGCTTTGGGTAGTTAATAAATAATGTTGTGCTACTGCTGCAGTTTCGATCTCCCCAAAAGAGAGTGAAAGATGGCTTTAATACCTCAAATCTATCAAAGCTGTGTCAATATTCCACGTTCCTCATTTGTCTGTGTTACTGGGTCACCAGTGTAACAGTATACTTGACTTACACAAAGGTACGGCTTCCTAAAATTCAGATTCTGAAGAGGAGACTCAGATTGGGGCCACTGACTTCAATAAGTCTCAGTCAATAATACACTTTCCTCCGGTTCCAACCTGTAGTTCACATGACGGTGTCTCGGATTTTATGCTTTGTGAAAAATTTTGCTACTGGTGGAAGCTGTGCAGGCTGAGCGTCTGCACTCCTCTGCAAGATGGGAAATTTCTGCTCTCGAAAGGTTTTGTGCCAGAGTGAGCCAAACAAGTCATCACCCTCGTACTGGTAGAAAGCTGCTTGCTGAAATCCATCGCAGACCAAACTAGAGTTGACCCGGCTGTAACGAGCTCTCACCCAGGGGCAATGCAAAACAGATCTGGGTCTTGAAAGCAAAATCTATCCTGGTACTAACATTTATGTTTTAATATAAAACTGTGACATTACATAGGTTTTATACTCCCTTGATTTGTGTTTATAGCACAACGGGGGATTGTTTTCCTGTGATGGATTATGCCCTTTGGTATTCTCAGGTACACCAACCCAGCCTGGTTGACGATAGCACAAGTAGCTCTTCGGGTGGTTTAATTTAAATGCTGCACATTATATTGAACGAATGATTTCTGATGTTGCTGAATTTCTACAAATTACGTTCAGGTTTAGGATCCCATCATAGATAGAGCTATTTTGGCTTGTTTCTCAGTTAGAGGAATTGTGTTGTCACGTAGATTAAAGAGACAAAATAATAAATAAATGTGGCCGTACACTCAGGGCTGATCTTGCAAAGGTCTAAATAAATGGGGGGGGTTTGCATTTTTTTTTTTTTTTTTTAATAATAGTCTTCCCTCCCCTGTCTTTTCCTACATCCTGTTTTGTTGGGGGGAGAAGGGAGAGTTTAAAAGCATAAGAGAAAAAGCACAATGCAGAAAAGTGTTTGTGGTTCCTCCAAAACTCTGCTTTTCCACGGGCTGCAGCAGGCACTGCTGGGATGTTGCTCTCTCTCGTTCAGTCATTCTACACTATTGCACCCTCTTTTAAGTTCATCTGCAGTTCACTGAATTTACTACATGTCCTAATAGGGTACTGGGATCTGCTGAGGTCTCACTGAAAGCCGTTTTGGAAAGATGAGAGAATCAACCCCAATTTTCTCCAACCTCTTTCAGTTTTATTGAGGCACAAGCAGGCTAATGGTGATGGCGTTCTGAAACGGAATGTAGGGCAGTAGGAGATGCAAGCTTACTGCAGCTCTTCTCCCTGAACTAGATCCAAGACTTTGCAAAGAAACTGTATACTTACTGGAAAAGTGAATCCCCACATCAGTGGCTTCAACTGTATTGTCAAGTTACTTCTGTTTCTGCCTTCATCTGGGGTCCTGCTCCTCTCACTGTCTGTACTGGTGACGTGCTCCCTTGCTTGTAGGCTCCAGTTTGGTGTGACTCAGCTAGTGCTCTTAGTGAGGAGGTCTGGGAATGGACCAGAGGAGTTCCATGCCAACACTGACACAGGATCAAAGTGACTATGTAGAGGAAGCAGCAATGATACCCCTAACTACTGTTAAATTTGTAATGTGAACAAATAGAGAAACAAATTTTTCCTCTTTGCTTCAATTTAAGCTTTTTCTTGGAGTGTCCTCAGTGGTACCGAGATAAAATATGTCTTCACTGTAGCAACTTTTTAACATAATTGTAGATTTTCTTCCTTTAGTCTTTTCCGCTTCACCCTAAAAGCCCCCTCAAAGTCTTCCTCATAAATGTTTCTTTTAATAGCAATAGCTAACAAGTTTTCAGACAGAATTAAGAATCTTCTTTTAAACTCCATGGGACCTCTTTCATTGCAAACATTCAAACTAGGAGGAAATTATAACAACATAAAGAACGGTTACATAAATTCTGCTCCGTGGAAGAAATATAAAGGGAATAAACAATAAATGATGAAGTGTCTGTGAAGAAATCACAGAAAGCCTGCTGAGCTGCTGCCTTTTTTCCTTCTCCCAGAAAAAATGTAAAAAATACTGCCAGTTTTAGAATACGCACCACATTCCTGGCATGAGAAGCTAGGCTTTTTTTTTTCCTCCAGTAAAGTCGTATTATTTGTATCTTCATGTATTTATTGTTTACTTGCTTCTGCCTGTGCCTGATTCACAAACAGATGGACACAGTGAATTCCTGGAGAAGTCCTGCAGTTTGATTGGATTGTTTATTTGCAGATTTTGGTAAGCCTGGGGAAATATAACAAGGAGAAAAGTCTAAGGTCAAAATTTAGATGCAGGTGTTTTCATAAGCTTTCAGCTCTAGCGATGACTTTCCATATGGGTATGCATTTGTTCCCATGTTTGCTCACATGGCCCTAGTAGTTTTATTTTTATTAATAATAACCTTTCTTTCAACAGCTACATTACACATGATTTGTTTATTTTTTATTTGAGAAAGAATGGCCAACTATTTTACAAAGGCACAGATTCTCTGCAGTCATGTAGGATTATTCTAAGACACGATCTCTGCCACCCCATGATATTAAGATCTGTATGATCAGAACTTGAAGCTTCTGCCTGGGCAAATCAGCCCAGGTTTGGGCCCAGTCGTGGCTGAAGCGGAGTGGGCCGCAGGGCAGCGTACAGCCAGCCTGTCCTGCACCTCGCAGCAGCGTCTCCTGTTAGCAGCTCATTACGGGCAGCCTTTCCTGCCGGCACTGCTGGGAGATTAAGAAGAGCTGCCCAGGGTGACTTTGTGCAGTTGCCGTAGGCTGGCTGGCTGACTGGCTGGCTCCTCTTCGGCTGTGGAAATGCTGCGTACCTGAGGACTGCTGCTGTTAGTCACACCACACAGCTAGCGCGTGAGGGTGGTTGTTTTGGTTTCTCCCCCCCACCCCCCGAGTGTTCTGGTGCGTGGTTCTGTGCTGTGTGTGAACCCACTTGCTCAATCTGTTTCAGCCCAAACAAATCTTATTCCCATGGAACTCTGCACACAGCTGCCAACTAAATTATAGTGAGGAATCAGGCGGTTCTGCGCTGATTTTCCAGCTACTGGCTCCCCTAAACAGAGGAAACGTTGCATTTCACTACATCACGTTATATTGAAAGGTAGGAGTTTGCATCTTTTTACATTCTCTTGGGAGCAGAAGGGAAGGTATGAGTTCTTGGTAAAAGACATGTCATAATTTATCATGGCAATTTCCATATCATATCTTTATCCTCTAGAATTTTCAACAGCCAGTAAATAATACACTCAGTTGCACTGAAATAATCAGGATTATAGCCTCTGTATATGAAAACTGCCTGCTGAGGAGTATAATTTTGTCATGCATATCCTTCTAACATTCAGTTTCTAAGTGAAAAATTATCCAATCTTGGATGCTAGATGTGCAGTCTATTGCTGTGGCGGAGAAGCAGCGCGAGGACTGACATCGTGTGTGAGGGGTGGTAGATTAATGCTCCTTTTCCACTTCCTATATGAAGACCAGGATATGAATTATTTTCTGAAGTCAAATCAGTCATATAAAACTTAAAAGTCAGTGTCATATCTGATCATAAAGAACTATTTTCCCATTAGTATCTGTTATTTGCACTGTGATTGGGCCTTAAGCTAGAAGTCCCCTGCATGTGAGCATCTAAAGACAATTCCAATTCCAGCTACTTGAGGTCAAGGCTTGAAGGCAGCGTGTGAAGAAAGCTTGAGTGCTGCTCTGTAGATGAGATTGATGAGCTTTTCAGGAAGATAGAAACACCAGGACAAATGAACGTTCTAGCTACTGTGGTTGTCACTTCTACAGCACAGGTCGCTTGCCTGGGGATGTGGGAAGTTTTCCGGCTGCCAGTCCCTCAGGTCAGTGTCTGAAGAGGAATTACGATTCCACCGTGATCTGCGGGTGCTGGGAACTCTTCGGTGGGTGAGCCGATCAGATACTGGCCCTGTCGGTGCAGATGTGCTAGCCATTGTGCGCCATGGCTGTGTTCCAAAGATTAATGTCCCCAGAAGGGAGTCACAAAGTAGGTGGGGACATCTGGCTGAGTTTACAGGTTGAAATTCAGGTTGATCTAATGCAAGGCAAGTTATATGCTTATCTGGATTTCTGGCAGTCAGGTTAATGCTGGTGAAGATCCAGGTCAAAAATGTTTCACTGAAGGATAGTGAGTGTTAGAAGGGAAACTGAGTGTGTTACGAAGGCACGTTAATGGCCATAAAGCATGTAAGAGTGGTATTGCTCCAAGCTGAGGACGGATGGAAGGTGAGAGGAGGATTTTACAGAGCAGGAAAGAAACAACTATTTGGCTTGGCCAGTGGCCAAGTGCTCCATAGAACCCGGTGCTGAGTCCTATCGAGGCTGCTACCTTTAACAACAAGAAACACTAGAAACTAACGCCAGCAGCACCAGTGGGGGCCTGGGGCTACGGAGGCCCCCCTGTCCCATAGGTAACTACCCGAGGACATCATGCATGCTGAGGATGGAGTGTGCTGATGCCAGACCTCACCAGGCATGGCTATGTTTTTGCAGATTCCCACCAGAAAGCAGTTGCTAGAGTTGAGCGCAGTATGGGCTCACTCAGGTGAGTGTCCGCTCACACTGACCAGTCATTTTAGCCCAGGGTCAGCTGTCCTTTCCCTTGAGTACCCCCTTTCAGATTGAAGAGCACCACTGCTCCTTCACCCCCAGAGGAACAGTCTCTAGAAGAAACCCTTGCAGTCTTACTCCTAGTTGCACATGGCTACGCCTTGCCCGTAGTTTAGAGAAAACGCTAGAGGAACAAGTTACTCTTGTAGTAGAGTTGGAATAGCAGGTGCTGGAAGAAGAAAGACTTTCAGGGCATGGAAAGGAAAAATCGTGGCCTGGCTTCCCCTGCATGTTCTGTGCTGTTTGTTGTATTTTCCACTTTGTTTACTCCCTCTGTGCTTTTAAGAGAACAGGATGGAAAGAAAGTGATTATATTGACTTTGCATTTTTACACCTGACTGATAACAAGTTTCGCTATTGACCTGTGCTCAGTAAAATTTTTCATGAGTTGATTAGTGGAATAAAACCCAAAGTAAACAAACACAGAAGTAAAACGGAGCTTTACTGAAACTCGCAAAACCTGTGTGTTTAAAAATCCCATTTTAATGTAGCTCTGTTTCAAACCACTGAAAATATAACAAAAGGCTTGTGGGCTGAGGTAAAGATAGGGAGAGATCACTTGGCGGTTACCCTCAGGGGCAAAACAGACTCAACCTGGGAAAATAGTTTAATTTATTAGCAACAAAATCAGGATAATGAGAAAGGAACCCAAATCTTAAAAATACCTTCCTCCTACTCTTCCCTCTTCCTGGGCTCAACTTCACTCCTGATTTCTCCACCTCCTCTCCCCAACTGGTACAGGGTGGGGGGTTGTGGTCAGTTCATCAAACCTTGTGTTTGCTGCTCCTGCCTCCTCTAGGAGAGGACTCCACACTTTCCCCTGCTTCAGCATGAGGTCTGTCCTGTGGGAGACAGTCCTCCATGAACTTCTGCAACATCAGTCCTTCCCCTGGTCTGCAGTTCTTCACAAACAGCTCCAGTGTGGGTCCTTTCCATGGAGTGTAGTTCTTCAGGAACAGGTTGCTCCAGGCCCCATGGGACCTGTGGAGAGGGGAGCCCACACTGGAGCAGGTTTCCTGGCAGGAATTGTGGCCCTGCAAGGCACCCACGCTTGGGCAGTCTCCATGTTCTCCATACAGTAATAATCCTTGACCAGCGACAGCTGAAGTTCAAGACCCCTGGCACTGCTTGTGTGACTGCTCAGGCGATAACCTCAGGACCCAGCTGGTTTACAGCAGTCTAGCCTAGAGAAGATGTAATATTCAGGGCATTCCAGCTCGTCTGGCTGCTTTTTACTGGAAGAGAGTGCTTGTCTGAATAGTTACGCCAGCGGGACCGTAACCTCCAGCAAAGTGGTGGTGGCAGACAGCTGGGAACAAACTGGAGCTGGCAGCTTCTCCTCTTGGCTCTGCTGCAGCCAGATCAGGATGTGTGACCACAGCCTCAATATGTTGATTAGCCACTCAGGTCAAAAAGGGTAATTACCTTTGGAGGCGCTTGCGTTGTTGTTTTGGTGCTCGCGTACTAATTTGTGAGCAACCAGAAATGGCAGATTTTTTGCCCTTACTTGTTCCTCTGGAAAGAAGGATACTCTTCATCATCCTTTTGACTCCAGTATTTGAAAAGAAGCTTCATTTGGCTTTATTAAGAAGATCCAGAAGAAATTCTTGAGAAACATTGTGCTCTTTTTCTAGACCAGCCTGCAGTTTGCTGACTGTTCATCAGCTTTGCCATCATCTCCGAAAGGCTCAACCTGCTCGTGCTCTTCTCAGCCACGGGGAAGGCGATGACCTCTCCACGTGGCTGTTGCACTCCCTTGCTTACTCCCAGGGCTTTCTGTCAGTACAGTTTTCTGTAAGTGGAGACAGCCAGGGCAATTTTCTCCTTTCCTGACCAGCTTTCTGGGCATACTGTGTTGCGCTGTGGTTCAGTGGCCACGCTGTTAACGCTGTCAGATTGCCCATCCCTACCATTTTGGCATCCCTTTTCTTTCTCAGTGTGTGAACTTCCCCCTGCAGCCTCCACCTACTCTTTTCATGTCCCTTCCTTCATCATTACGTGGTGCTGAAGCTGCGGTGACCCCAAGGGTCGCTCTGTGCAGCTGGAGTTGGTCTTGCAGCTGAGCTGAGCACTGTGGCAGGAGCAGAGAGGGCTCAGGCAGGCCCTGCTGCTGAGCTGTGGGGCGGGGGGACTTCTGAGCGTGGTTCCTTCAGTTGTGGCTGAGCAAGTTTGTTAACTTGACAGCCATCAGAGACAAAACAAAGGTATTTGTTTGGAGAAAAACAAAACAAACAAGGCAAACAAAAAAAAACAAAAAAAAAGAAAAAGAAAAAGGAGGCAGAGAATCTGGCTGTTCTGCAGGAATGAGGCTGTTGCTCCCTTCTGTTACAAGACTTCTGTCAATTCCAGGCTTTTGGATCAGTGTTGTTTTCTTGGGTGGGATTTACTTGCATCTGGGCTACTTGTGTAAACTTCTTATCAATGGAGAGTAATGCAGTTTGCTGGAGTATGAGTCATCTTGTCCTCCAGCGGGTCTCTGAGACAAGTCAGATGAATCATTTTTCTTGGTACCTGCTTCTCCCTGCTGACAATAAAGGGAGCCTAGCAGAGCAGCTCTGATATATTGATGCACATCGTAGCATCTAAAGATGCTTGAGATGAAGCCCACCTCCAGAGGTTGTGGAAAGTGTACACTCTCTATCAATGTGAATTGGCTTCTGGGTGAAATGGAAGCTGTGGGTATAGAGCCTGCTAGCAGAGGTCTGACCTCCAGGAAGGTATTCCCGGGAATTGTGTTGCCTACAGTCATGACTTTTGTCTCCATTAGGTTTGCGGTGCACCAGCCCTCTGTATGGAAAAGCTTCCTGCTGTATTTCAGGGAGGAAAAAAAAAAGTATTGAGCCTGATGATTTTCATCAACTATATGGCACTTTTCCAGCAAAACCTCTTATGCCTATTCCATTTAATTGGAAAATTCCCAGCCCTTTCAAAGTGGGGCATTTGCTACCATGTAGAGCAGTAACATCAGCTACCCTCTGAAACAGGTTGTGACAAATGTCAACTAGGAGGTAGCTAATGAGCTATACAAGGTAATATAGATGAGCTAATGATGTTCTGCTTGCCTTTCGTGGAAGCATCTAACTTTTATTCATGGATTATATAAGGAAATTAGGCATTTAACTGTGGTCCTCTGATTTGCAGCTGACTTAGAAGATGTCTGTCATAACTTTGAATAGCTGAACTTGGAACACCTGCATGGTACTGAATCAATGTAAGGAGGTACGTTGTGGCCTTAATTAAGCAGCAGCAGACCATTCAGTAATGCTAATGTGCGCACGCACACTTGGAAAGACTAATTAATCTGACCTGCAGCTTTCCCTATCATTTATTATTAAATATTTGAGAATACAGGAAAATCCATGATGGACTAATCAGATGCAGCCCTTTAAAATGAAAACGTGGGTGATGTGAACTTAAGGCCAAATTTTAAGACCTGGATCATTCCTGTTAGAATCTTAAATCAACGCTGGCTCTGAAACAGAATGTGATCTGACTGTCGAAAGACGGAGACTTTCTAAAAGTCGCAATCTTAAGTCTGTCTGCTATCAGGTAAGTCATCCTGCTATTAATCCTGTTCACTGCTAGCATTTTGGAACTGGAGTTGGATTTTTCTGTATTATAATTTGCAAGACTCTTTATGGACTTCTGCACTCAGACCTTCCTTAAGAAAATGGGACACATTCAGTGGCTGGCGTAACCGAATGCTAAGCGTGTGAGAATTGGGGAGATGAACTTCCATGGGATCTTCTACATTGGAAGGGACCTCGGGTGGTCATCTGCTCAACGCAGAGTTAGTAGGGAATTCAGCATTTAGACCAGGTTGCTCAGGGTTTTGTTGAGTCAGGATTTTCTAACTTTTATTTCAAAATCTCCACAAATTTCTGGGCAGCCTGTTCCAATGCTTGGCTGTCCTCATGGACATCCTTGGTCTATTTGTTTCCTTGGACCCAGCTGGAACTTCCTCTCTTATAGTCTGGGACTGTTGTTTCTCGTCCAGTTACACTCAACGCCATAACAAGGGTTTGTATTCTTGCTAACTTCCCCGTATATACGGGCAGGCTGCTGTTAGGTGTCCCCAGAGCCATCTTATCCTCAGGTTGAACCAGTTCTGATCCTGCAGCTTCTGCTCGCAGGGCAAGTGCTCCAGCTCTGACCATTCTTACGGCCTCCACTGAACTCAGTCCAGTTCACCACCTTGGTAACCAAAGCCTGTGCAAGTTAAAGTAATCCTTAAGAAACTGCAGCTCTCACCATGTAAGAACACCCTTGAATAAAATAACTCAACTTACAAAACCTGCAGCTGGGGAAGCTGTGGCTTAACCCAGGATTATACGCGAAATGTACGCGGCTGGGAATCAAAACCTAACGCGCGCATCAGCATCACAGCGAGGGAAGTGTGGAGGTGCTTTTCCCACCTTTCTAGTACCATTTCAAGATCAACAGTGAGGTTTTCTGCTAAAGCAGTAGGTAGAAAGTTAAAAGTTGTAGATCTTAAAGTTCAAACATTTGCTGCAATTTACATCTGCCTTGAGTCACCTTGATTACTTTCACTGAGTCATTGAATCAGGAGAGATGTATTTTGCATCTGTTTCTGTCTTCAGATATTGATGCTACTGATCAGAAGTCTGCAAATGTCAAAACAATTAATGACAGGACTGTTATGTTTTTATATCTTTATATTTATTTGACTTTTCCATATGATAACATTGTATTTTAAATAGTACACTGTGCAGTTAATATGCATGTTGCCATTTGAGATAATGAAAAATATTTTCTGTATTCCAAAAGAATATGTTTTTTTTCAAATCCTACGTGAAGAAAAATATCCAGCTACATTATTTTGTCACTATTAAAGCAGAAGTAAGATCAAATTTTGGGGATTTCCCCCAAGAAAGAAATTTTGTGTTCTAAGCTGATGCTCTGATTTCTTACAAAAGCATCTGTCTCAGAAGCTGTGCTGCCTATGCTAATTTATGCCCCATTTGACTAAACAGGTCCCATCAATGAAGCAGAGGAAAATATTTACATCTTTTGCTTCAGCGCATTTCTGTTTTCCCAAGAACTCTCCCAGGCCTAGGGTTTATAATTACTCAGATGAATATTGGCACAGGTAATCCTCAGCCAGGTTGGGGCTCATTGTAGTAGATGCTGCACAAACGCACGGCGCGTGCCAGCCTGCATCCCAGAGCATTCCCAGTTTGAAAACACAAGCTGGAACGGGTGGATGACAAACAAGGAGAGAAGGTGAAGTCACTCTTACAGCAGAATGCTTTAGTACAACTAATTAGCTGTGCAACTCAAAGCCCACCGGTGACAGCAATGAAGTGTTTCGAGGCAGACATAAACGCAGTATCTTCTTCAGTTTGGGTTTCCTAATGCTCTACACAAAACTGCTCTCAGCAGTACTTTACCAAACGTTGTCCGTTTTTGCAGTAGTGAGGCGGTAGGGTCTACCCCAGCCATTGAAAGTGGTGAGAGTTCATAAAGCTTTCCTAAAGCATGAACTGTAAAATAGAAATGAAATATTAGTTTAATAACACTAGACCAACAATTTAATGTGTTTATAATTTTCAAAGACCCTAAGCAGTAAGCAGCAAGAGCTGATATTAAATTCTGTTTTCTTATTTTAAAATTACTTTACATTTCCCAGTGGGGTCTTTAAAGGTTTGCTGTTGCATTCCATCTGAAGAGAATCGTGAATGATAGCACATATAAAACCACCAAAGTTAGCACAACCTGCCAATATCTTGGTTTCCTCCCAGTTGCTGAATGACTTCCTAAGAGCTTCCGAGTTAGTGCTTCCAGTGAGACATAACTTCCCATCCCCTGGAAAATCTCATCCTAATTACAGAATTCTTGGAGGTTTAACACCTCCAGATTTGTTGAGGACTTATAATCTTCTATGATGTTTTTTGACGAGTCAGTTGCAGTAGGTACCCAGAGTTATCTACTACTTCAACATCTGACTTGAGCTGCGGTTTCAGGCCTTGCACAGCGACGTGGCTCTGCCGCAGCAGCGCCGTCTTACAGCAGTGTAATCGTCAGAGACATCCCTTCAAAGGAGCAAAGCAGGTCTCCCTGATTAATTTTAAGCCTGGACAAAGGAAACCCCTGAGAGAAACAACAGGGGTCATTGCCTGAGTGAAGTAAAACTGCAAGCTAATAGGTAGTTTCCAGGTGCAGTTCCTGTACATACAGCTTTACTTCTCTCTAAATGTATCTCTCATTCGTACAAGTTTTTACCATACCTGTACACCGTTTTCATTTGGCTGCAAGAATAACTTCATATATTATCTGAAAAGTCACTAAATATGTGCACGGAGCAGGACCAGCTTTCAAGGCTGTGAGAAATTTGTTAAAATAATTAAGGTAGAATTTAATGGAACATCTTTTCTGTCATTTTGCCTACTGCATGTTTTTCAGAAAGCAATATCTCTTTCTGCATCAATATTTATTGATTCAGAGGGCACGGGTAGTACTTACAACTTTTATATTGCAGGGTAGGACCTCATGGATGTAACTCAGGAGATCGCTGTTCTAAACTTTGAGATGCTCAGAATCTTACTGTTTTCCATCATCATCGATTTCCTCGGTTAACTTTTGCTCTTCCCCCAACTTGACGGTGAGATCTTACAGCTGCGTGTCTCAGAAAAGGCACTGTCAATTCTTTTCCCAGGTTTCTTGCTCTTTTCCTGATGCAGAAGGCTCTGTTGGTAAGAATGTGCGCTGTTTCCTAAGAAATAAAAAGCAAGGAAAGAAACAGAAACAGAGAGGAGGGTGAATTTGTCCCTTACTTTCACTTTCTAGTGTTGCTTCAAGGAGGAGCAGCTCCGAGTGTGACTTAGGTCAGCCCCGAAGGGGATTGTCTGAGGTATGACTGAGGCCTCTTTCTCGATAGTGCAGTTCTGCCTGATGGTGGCTGGGCTTTCTTTCATGCTGTTGCATGTGGAATATTTTGCACATGGTGATTATCAGACTTTTTTCAACTTCTGATGTTTGTGAAGGCTTCTAAAATTTCATGTAACCGCAGCTCTGCTCGTGGTTATATCAATCGTACGGTCACAATCTGGAGTCAGTCTGGTATATGTCATATAACACGTGACACCTTATGAAGTATAGGATGTGATGTCATATCCTCGCTTGGATTTTTCCTTTGGGGAACTGGAATGAAAATTCTGTCTCGTACGTCCCGGAGAAATTTTTGTTCACGTTAGTGTCTGGAATAGCCTTTACTCCGCGAACAAGAAATGTAACGTAATCCTCTTCTTGATGCCCTCCAAACAGTAGGAGGCCTTGTGGAACCTGCCTGGCCTTTTTATTTATTATGAGTGACTTTATTAGGTGGACACTTCCCTCCAGTGAGCTGGGCTAGAGTCTGAGCCTAGGTGAGGAACGTGGTCCGGTTGTGATAGCTGCGCACCCTGGAAGGCCTGCGACCAAAATCCCACGTGTATTGCAACTGTCATAAAGAAGCAGTTAAAGCCTTCCTGACCAAGGGGCTGCACCTTCGCCCTCTCCTGTTAGATGGCGATAGCAAACGTGCACGAGCTGTGCAGTCAACCCAGCCATCTGCTGGGTTGATCCAGGGAATCTCAGCCCCCAGTATCGACCTCTGCCCAAGACTTGAGTAGGCATGAAAGCAGCAGCTCTGAAAGCTGTGGGCTGCCCCCCTGAGGCAGTTTGTGCTGTCCCCTCTCTTCCCCAGACGCCCCTCGGATGAGTGAAGGGAGCAGACTGTGAGTGCGATGAGCTCTTCTGCCACGGGCACGGGCAACCCCCCAGATGATGGTTATTGTTATTAGCTGCTGCTTTTCCAGGGCTGGCTGGGCTGCCATCTCAATTGATTCAGACCATCACCCGGCTGGGCAGACTCTCCCAGAAGAGAGAGTAGCCAAGTGCCCACTGATGCTGACAACAGAAAGCTCCATCCACCTCACAGCTCTCTTTCAAAGGACTTCCATGAAAAGAGGCTAAGGCACTAACCTCTTACAGACTTCAAGGGACCTCCATATTTAGATCCCCAAATGAAGCTGAAGGTAGAAACATCTGCATCTTTTGGAACATTTGATAGTCTACGCCTGTCCTCCTTCCTGTGGCAGTACTCTCATTTCCAGACAGAAACCGTTTCTTTTCTGAGTAAGTAGTCTTCTAAGGTATATTTCACCTTCAGCATCCTGTTTAATGAGGGTAAAATTGGTGGTAATCCAGAAAGACCAACAAGTGGCTCCACTTTTCTACACTTCATGTTTTTATTTGATCTTGCCTTTCTCCTTTGCCTGCTACAGTAACTTTTACTCTAATATGCTTGGTTTCCTGTCAGTCTCTTGAGAGGCAGTTCTTTAAAATGGATTTCCAGTTCTTGATTTGCTTTCTAAAAAGGTTTATGGACCATTAGGCATTAAAAATTATTCCGACGATTAAAATACACATAAATACTTCCTCGGTAGCTCTCAGGTATTATGGAGGAGTATCTTTGGAAAGGGAAAAAGTCCTCACTTCTTTCTGTACAAGCTCTGCATCCCCAGAGATACAGAAATAATCAGTGCTAGGCAAAAAGTATGTTCCTTAGCTGTAGGATGAATCACTTACCATGTCTCTTGCTCCTAGATCTTTCATCTTCCGTTTAATAGCCTCTCACACTTTCATATCTTCTTCCTGCCAGTCTATATTTATCTCTGCATAAATCTTACTCCTTGTTAAAATCTATCCCCTCAGCCCAAACCCGGTGATTAAGGTGTGCTGCTGAACTTGCCCAGAAGTTGGGCTGAGCTCGTAAGGTCTGTTCTGAACTACAGTTCTCGCAGCATAGACGGGGGAGGCTACGCCTGAGGGGAACCATTACCTCCAGAGGCTCACCAGACTGCCTAGGAAGGGTTGGGACTCAGGCTTGGACTAACCACAAGGCCAGAGCAGAAACTTTGGAGGGTTTAAACAAAAACCTCCATTGTCCCAAAACTTCAGTGTTTCATTTTGAGACTAAATGAAAGACATAAACTGTCAATATTTACTTAAATACACATATTCTTCTTGCCTTTTTTCCCATTAGTTTTTTCTGTTCTGAGACAGTGACCTTAGGAAGTGTTAGTCATTTCTGATATTTGAAGCTTCTGGTAAAATGATAGCTTTCCTATAATTAGATCAATGCAAGGGCTGAAAGGGACCATCTAGGAGATTTTGTTCTCAGCTTAAAAGTCACCCTTCCCTCTGCTTGCTGAACGATTTTCCGACACGGACCAAATGATTTCCCTTGCAGAGGTTTATCGTTATCATTGTTTCTATCGCTGAGCTGCAGCTGCCCTTCCCTTGCTGCAGCGCCAGGCACCCCCGGCCAGCTCCCTCTCTCAGCAGGCAATAGAGGGAGGAGATGGAGAAACAGGTGTGAGAAGCTGAGATTATTTTCTAGAGTCTAGAACATTTGTAAACATGCAAGAGAGAAATGACGTGTGACAGGAACGCGGCTCAACGCAGAAGGTCAAGGCCTGTGGTGGGGCCAGTGTGCGCTGTGCCACCCACTCTCTCTGCTGCCGCAACGCTGGGAACAGGAACCTTCCCGGGACGGTGGCTCTTGGAAAGGAGATGGGGGAAAATACATCTCGGGTGAAAAATCTGAGAGCAAGGGACAGCCACGAGGCTTCTGCATGCTGTGACTTTCCCTGCACTTAGGGACTGTCTTTGCCAGAGCAGAATTCCTCCTTTCTTGAGTCCTAGTTGAGCATCCTGCATATTGTATTCAAATATATACACATACATTACCACTTCATATGTATATATCGGTGTATATATAATGGTAATAATCATTCTGAACTGCTCTACTACACAACACAGCTCAGGTTCAGTTCTTGCTGGTTTTCTGCCATCTTTTGATAGTTGTGTTTGTGTTTAATAGAGTTCCCATTTATGACTGCAGTAATAATCCCAAGCTTTATCACAGAAAGACTGGTGTTATCTCAGGCAATTGGGAAAATGAATGGAAGTTACCTTGAGATAACTCAGATAATGAACCCACTTTTTAGGTTAATCAGGTTTCACTGATAGTGCTTTTATATTCTGTTTCTGTCTCCTAAAATGTTCTCTGTTGAAGAAAACATATTAATAATTATCTGCATTTTCCCTCCTGAGTTTCTAATCCAGCTAATATAAATGAAAAATAAATTGCCCAGGATAAAGTAATCAATAGCAAGGAATAACTTAAGAGATGATGTGATAAATAATAAATAATTGCAATGTTAAATAATTCCATTAAGGCAATCAAACACCGTAAGTCGGCGCCAGCATTGATTTCAGGTAACTGCCATTGTACAGAACTACAAATTTACTGTGCAACCAGTTTCTTAATGATGATGCTTTGGAGCTGAGGG
The DNA here is from genome assembly GCA_024605025.1 of Megaceryle maxima. Classification (NCBI taxonomy): domain Eukaryota; kingdom Metazoa; phylum Chordata; class Aves; order Coraciiformes; family Cerylidae; genus Megaceryle; species Megaceryle maxima. Next base: position 32,264 of record JANHGN010002053.1, read on the forward strand.
GGAGGAAGATGTAAATGGGAGGAAGAGCAGACTTGTGCATGAATCTGACGAGCCTCGCTCTGTGTTGCGGTACACTGCACTTTAACTGTTCATTTAATTATCAGCTTCATACAGCCGAAGAGTGGTGAGAGGGGATGGCCCCCATTCATTTAGCTGCTTCCCCTCCCCTTCCAGCTGACTGTTGCCCATCTCCACAGCGCAGCGCCTGGGTCCGCGCCCCCACCTTCCCTTCCAGCTCCTCTGAGTCACGATTAGATTTTCTACCCTTTACTGCAACTTGTTGGCAGATGGTTTTGGCTGAATTTAGACAGGCACAGATGCCTTCATGCTTGCTGTCTTTACAAACAGAAAAAAAGAAAAAAAGAAAAAAAAAAGAAAAAAAGAAAAAAAAATAACCACACTTATTAAACTCCTTGTTCCTCTCCTTCACCCTCTGTGCTATCTGTGACTCTATGAGCATTCGCCGTGCCCCAAAAACCAAGAGATAATGGCAGAGAGACACATTGTACTGACAAGTAACAACACTTGACATGTATTTTTATATTGTTTTATCTGCAGAAGGAGATTATGGATCATTTGCAAGTCTCATTTAGTACAGAACATATTTAGAAATTGAGCCAAAGCAAGTGAATCCTTCCCATGAGTCTATCGCACATCTGATAATCTTCTGGAGGCAAGCTACGGCTCTTCCTTTCATTCTTTAGTGATTTTCTACAATTTTATTCTTCTTAACTCTCAATATTTATCTCAATGAAGAGAGAGAAAGGTCATTAGCGTTTAGATAAGATGGAGAGGAGCAAATTACCCGTTTTCAGAGCCGCTCTGTTCCACGGAATACTTGCACATACTTCTGCAGTCAGTGCTGGTCCAAATCGTGCCACAATTAAAGCAGATCAAAAGATAAAATCATAGTTATTTTAACACAACCCTCAGTCTTCTGCAGAAAGGATAAACAATAGGTTTAAAATTCAGTAGCTCCCTCATTGAAAGCCATGCTTAGAAAGGGGTAGAGACTATATAAATCAAGACCAAATCCTGAGGTATGAAATGTCTTTGAATTTTGCCTCTCCAGCCTCCTGCTTGGCTTGAGAGTCTGCAGGAAATTAGCCCCCCCGTCTCCCAGTTAGGACATTACAAGATTCACCCGAAAACTGGACTCGGCTACTCCCTTATTTGTGAAATTTCTGCACAAGTCTCTGTTGCCAGTTTGCCATCTTAGAAGTTAGAGTTAAAATCTCTGTGCTTCGGTGCATGTGTCTAAACTAAGGTTAAAAACAGCTGAAGGTGTGGAGTGTAGAGTGTCTGTCTTGGCATTTTTTCCCAATCAGCAGTGTTTGAGAAGCAATGAAAGAGGCAGCAGTACTTCTGCCAGATAAACTCCAGAAGTGTCAGAAGCCCGAAGTCCGCAGACTCTGAAAGAATCTGCTACACACCTGCTCTGTTTAATGTTTTACCCGTAATCCGTAACTAAACAAACCTCTTCCTTGGGGTGCTGCACCTACCGAAGAGATGACAGCTAAAACTGAAACGGGGAAATGGTGCCACACGGATCACTGGAGGCAAACGGAGACCTACAAAGCAATTTATTCTGCTCGCTCGTGTTTAATTTGCACTTGAAAAAGGTTCATTTCACCTGAGCACTGACATCTAAATCTAATTTTAACAAGAGCTGGATAGTTTAGGAACTTTTTATTTCTGCTGAGAATTTTAGCCAAAACATGAAATATGATAATTATAGAACGTTTATCTTTATAGTAGGAATTGGTCCTGGATTAATAAGAGTAAGTGCAGATCAACAACACGCAGCCTTCTGAACCTGCCGGGAGCAATCGAAATTAATTCCCTGTGGAAATGGGATCGATACGCTGCCCCTCCAGCAGATCCCTCTTCCAGAGGCTTAGCACAGAACATGGTGCAGCTTTTGTGTGTGAGAAGTTACCGGATCAAAACCTGTTTGTTGTCAGTGTTGCAAAATAGATACAAACCTGCGGCAGTTGAGAAAAATAGCTCACGCCGCATGGATGACGTGCATGGGACAGGCTGCACTTGTGCACTTTCAACCGTGTGCCTACTTTAGAGCGGTTTTGTCATTCGAGGGCTTGCCACAGTAATACCTGAGTGTTTTCCAAGAGAATCTGACAGTGTGAGGGAGGCGTATGTGAGTTTCAGCGAGTATCTGGCTTTCCCTCGCCATTCGTGGTGAAAACTTTGCCATTTCACTCACTAGAGTTAAGGCAATATGTCCTTTGTTATGACTCTTAAGTAAGATTTGACTCCCACCATCAGATCCACTGTCTAGCTGCTACTACAAAGGAAAAGCTAAGGTAGGGATAACCAGCAACACCAATGAAAAAACCTGCAAGGTTTGAGTTTTGACCAAGTGCACTTTTTGGCACATTAAACGATTAGCAGAGCTGTCTGGTGCAGCAAGTGGTTGCAGAACTGGTGATTCAGAAAAGAATTTAAGTATTTAACTTTTTTTGATGTGTTTTCCATTAGAAAACACTTGCCCATCTGTCAGAGGTTTTGGACATGAACTGGAGCAGGGTGTTTCACATGCCTGAGACTACATGATATCCTGAGCGTGCCTCTCTCTAGCGGAGCTCATGTTTCCTTATTGCTGCATGTATTCCCAAAAATTGGGTATAGAGAAAATTTTCTTTCTCAAAAGGGTTGTCAGTCATTCAAACAGGCTGCCCAGGGCAGGGGTGGAGTCCCCGTGACCCCTGGAGGGGTTTCCAAGCCCCCCGTGGAGCTGTGGTGCTGAGGGCCATGGGTCAGTGGTGCCCTGGCCGTGCTGGGTTAATGGTTGACTTTGATGATCTTAAGGGTCTTTTCCAACCTAAATGTTTTCTTCTAAAAGGTCTGACTGTCCTGAAGGCTTTGGGGCTGCCTGCAGCCTGACACCTATAAGACACACGATGAGCCACCTCTGCAGCTTATGTGGTAATTGCATTATTTGATGCTTTTCTGTGGTAAGAAGGAAAACTCCAGGTGCATCCTCCAGCAGATTAATGTTTGTATGTGACAGGCTGCTGCATCACTTGGGGTTTCAGCATGAAGTATGAGATAGCTCATCTTCATCTTAACCTGATACTCTAACCACTCACGTTTAGAAAGCAGCAGGGCCACGAGGTGTTTTGGTACCTGCCTGTAAGCAGCCTGCAAATCAAAACCACCAAGTTTCTCCTCCGCTCATCCTGTCATGCAGCTCTGCAAGGTCTCCCAGGGCTCTGTGCACACTCTCTATTTATTCTACTCTTCCACATTAGCCCAGAAAGCTTTTTCAGCTCTTCACAGGACAAAATTTTTGATGGCCACTTGCTGGCAAACAGCTAGCATTTCACCTATGATGGGCATTAAAAACCACATACATATTTTATGAAGTATCTTTAAAAGTCTTTAGCTTGTAATTATTTATGAAGAAGACATGCTGCTTACAGGAGTATCCTCCTGAAAGAAGTAGCGAGAGCAGAGAGGCTAAGGGGGGGAGGCAGAAAGTCTAGTTAAGTACTCATAAAATGAACAACAGCTTTGGAAAAAAAAAAAGAGGATCAATGGATATTTTTAATTTATTTCTACTTTTTAATTTCAAATGTCTCCTCTTTCTGGCCTCACTGAACTCTACAGCATTTTAGGACATCCGGTAGGCATTAAACACAGAAGAGATCCCAAAGTTTTGTTTGAATATGCTTTGCTCAACTGGCATTGCCTAGTGCTCGCTGTTGGCTGCTGCAGTTGGACCTGTGAAGCCTGATACCAACCAGCAGGAACTGGGAGTGGCTTTGGTGCATTTATAGACTTCCACAAAGATTAAAGCGATGGTACAACAGTAGTTGGCCTTCTTCTGTCCAGTGTCACACCAAATGCACGTGTAATAATCGAACCATGAGACAGATGAGACTTTTATTTTTGCTGACTTTTATCCAGTGGGATTATTTATCTATTCACTCTCTGTGCCTCTGCTGCATTGGGGAAGCTCCTAGCTGACTGGCTGGCAAATGAAGCAAAAACCCACCTCAGATACCTGAGACGTACATCTACGTGCTGGCGTGTTTGAGAAAACATATATATTTTAAAACCTTTTTAGAGGTTTAAAAAGCATTGTGACAATTTGTTCTTTCCTATTTTGGTCAATGAGTAAAATCCACCGGTAGTATTTGTTACAGAGGAGAAGCTTTCACGCTGCCTTTTGCCACTCTGCAACATTTGAAAACAATCTGAGTTCTGAAGTAAAAAAAAAAAAAGAAAAACAACAGCCCTGCAAACCCAAAGGAAATGATGCAAAGCTTTATTCTGCCACTCAGTGACTTTTGTTTAACCATTGGAAAAAGTTTTGGAAACTGGCAAGGAGGTAAAAGCAAGAAAGCAAAAAAGGGAAGCCTATAAACAACCTCCCCAGATACCGTTCATTTATTGCAGTTGGACACAAAAGGGAAGTAAGGGAATACTGTCAGCATTTCTGTGAATTTTATTCCATTTTTGTCAAGCAGATGTAGTTGTAAATCTCAAAAGATTTCAACCGGGGTGCTTTAAAGTAGATTATAATTGGAGTAGAATGCAGACAAGTGTTTAGAGATTTCAAGAGCATTCTGCGTAGTCCTGTTCGCGTTCCTGTGGAGGTGGCCATTCCTCTAGGTAAAAACAGGCCTATTTTTGAACATTTTTCTGATATATCTCTGAAGTCTCTTCACTGAATCCACTACGTTGGGGTGATTTCTATCCAACTTTCCAATTAGGTTCTTGGTAACCAGAATTTTTTACTGGAGCTAAAGTTCCTGAGGTGCCCATTTTCCATCGCATTCCAATACTGTTGGCAGCTGGAAGTGTTTAGGAGGCACTGCAACTATCAGACTCTCCCTCGCAGGGCGAGTTTGATACAGTTGGAAGATGTAAGAAATTTTTAGACCTCATTACCTCAATACTCACAATATGTCTGAGAGAAGAGGGGATTTTTGTCATTAATTAGGCAATCTAACTGTTTTTGGAGGGGACACTCAAAATGAGCTAAGGATGCTGTTCCGATTGCAAAAGCAAACACTTGTAAGTTGGGAAATGTTGAAGTTAGATCAGTCTATCTGATCTCCATTTAGCCCTGTACTCTGGAGCGCATTTAAATCTTTCCACAGGTGCCTTACCTCATTTAGTGGCCAGCAGCAGCAATGCTCTGATCAAAACCATATATTAAACCCCCCTGTTTTCTCCTAGTGTTCAACATTCTCTTTCTCCTCACATCTATTGTACCAAATGCTACTTGTGTACTGCTGTTGGACTGCTGTACAGACAGAATTGCTCCTTTCCTCGCATGCTTCTCATGGCTTTTGTCAATGTATTACCCCAGTAATTATTCGGTGTATCTGGTAATGTACCAACAACCAACTTGCTCACTTTCACAACTCCTGTCAGGTATTACCTCACTTTTATTGCTGGGGAGCTGAGGCAGTGAGTATCGAACTTATCCACCTCATCTGGACATCGAATTTCACAAGTTCTGGGGGGTAGGAGCCCAAACTCGCGCGTCAGACATTGAAAGCATAGTCACAGGTGACACTTCACAGCATCAGGCACCAGGACCTCAAGTCAGTTTGCCCAGATAATGAGCTTCTGAAGTTCAAACACCTTTCTTTGGCATTATGTCTGAGGCAATGCAGGGAGCTGGTTCTGCAGGGCAGGATGCAATGGACGTGTGAGGAGACTCTCCTCTCTCCGTGAGCTGTCTCCTGCCCTTCCTTACCTCCCTGTTTTTACACAACTGTGTCCTGCAGCCAGCACCCTCCTTAGCTTCACAGCCCACAGTCAGACCCTGTGTTGTGCAGTAAATGGGGCAAGGGAGAAGAGAAGTGTCATCAGGTGAGTACAGCTTATGGTACCCACCAGCCTGGGCAGGAGGACACTTGATTCCCTGTCCTTACCCCAGACCTAGGGCACCCCACTGCAGTCCAGAGCCAAGAAATGACCTACTTAGCCCAGGGCAGGATGTTATTTGTGCCAGGGCAGGTTTAGTTTGGAGCTGAGGAACAAGTTCTTCCCCTCCTGCAGGGTTGTCCAGGGCTGTCCCAGGCTGCCCAGGGCAGGGGTGGAGTCCCCGTGACCCCTGGA
>JANHGN010002053.1:38462-54443 GCA_024605025.1 Megaceryle maxima
CCCCCGTGGAGCTGTGGTGCTGAGGGCCATGGGTCAGTGGTGCCCTGGCAGTGCTGGGGGATGGTTGGACTCCATGATCTAAAGGCCTCTTCCAACCAAAATGATTCTATTATTCAATGATTCCTAGTTTTCAGCTGCAACTGTTCAGAATGTCTCTCTGCTGCATGTGTGAAATTGGGTTTTTCTTAAAATAAGAATTTGTACTCAGCTAGGATTTTTGCAGAAGTTAAAGCAACAAACCTGGCATGAAAGCTGCCCCCTTGCTGTGTGTTAAGCACAAACTCTAAGGTCTCTCCCTTTGGAGGAGGGGTCATCAGTGCTGGACAAAATAATGTGTTTTCCTCTAGCCCACCCACTTTTTCTTCCTATTTTTTTCTTTTTCCTTTTTTTTTTTTTTAAAGAATGAAAATATTCAGCTGCTCCTGAGTGCAGGAGTGTGCCTGTGAAAAGTTATTTTGAAATTTGCCCATGTGGCAAAATTTCAGCCCAAATATTTCAAGTATTGTAAAGTTATCAGCAAATGGAAACAAGGTGTGACCACAGAGAAGGTGAAACATCCTTCTCCAAAGGCAGCCTCGTCAGCCGGCTTGTGGCGTGCTGGGAGTGCCCCAGAGCTCCTGTGGAGGATGAGCGAAACCCTGATATGAATGAACACAATAATTTAAACTGATTCCAGCCCTTCGTCCTGACATATTTCCTGCTAATTAAGCTGTGAGAATAATCGATTTGTCTGTGTGGACTGCCAAGCAGAGGAGGCCGATGGCAGGGCAATTACAGCAACGTGAATACTTGAAAAACCGCTCGCCTTGTTGGGCGTGTGACGAGCCTCGTGCTGTCAGCTGAAACTGTCATTTTCTGCTGCTTGTAAAACATCAACACTGTGATAGTGACACAGCCTCAAACTGGTGAATGCTTAGGTGTCCTCCAAGCAAAGTCAGTGCTGTCCAGTGGTGGTTAATGAACTCAACATGTTGAGGATTTGGGTTTATTTGCTTCATCTTTTTTTAAGCCAGTTTGCGCCATGATCCCAGCTAACAAATGGTTTCAAGAGTTTGTTGCTGATCTGTAGGGCTCAGGAGCATTTCCAGTCTACCGAGACTGTTTTCCTTTGCCCTGTTGGACAGAGACCTGGTGGGCCATCATGTCACAGCCCAGTGTACTCGGGTTTCCCCTGGAAGAATTAAGGGCAGGAGAGCAGAGCAGGTATCAGCTGGGCTCCTGGGGTCAGTGTGAATGAACAGGGGACAGGCCCTGGGGCAGGCAAGGTGCCTCTAGGCACTGTTTCCTGAAGCAAGTATCCCCAGCCTGTGCTCTTGTCCTGGCAGGTCTCTAGCATAGGAATAACTGAAATAATCAAAGATTCATAAAATCTCTTTGGTTGGCAGACACCTTTCAGGTCATCCAGTCCAACCATTAACCCAGCCCTGCCAGGGCACCACTGACCCATGGCCCTCAGCACCACAGCTCCACGGGGGGGCTGGGAAACCCCTCCAGGGGTCACGGGGACTCCACCCCTGCCCTGGGCAGCCTGGGACAGCCCTGGACAACCCTGCAGGAGGGGAAGAAATTGTTCCTCAGCTCCAACCTAAACCTCCCCTGGGGCAGCTTGAGGCCAGTTCCTCTTGTCCTGTCCCTTGTTCCTTGGGAGCAGAGCCCGACCCCCCCTGGCTCCAACCTCCTGTCAGGAGCTGTCAGAGCCAGAAGGTCTCCCCTGAGCCTCCTTCTGTCCAGGCTCAACAAGCCCAGGTCCCTCAGCTGCTCCTTACAAGACTTGTGCTCCAGACCCTTCCCCAGCTCTGTTGTTCTTTGGACATGCTCCAGCCCCTCAATGTCCTTCTTGAAGTGCGGGGCCCAATTTGTATATTGACCTTCATTAGGAATAACTGACAGTTTTTACACCTCCAACATCTTGTAATCTGGTAGGTAGGATTCTCCTGAGTAAGCAACACGTGTGCTCAGGGGGTTGAGGAGAAGGCATCTCTCACCCTGCCCTGGGTGTGTGCCCCTGGCCGCTTCACGTGACAGGGACAGCCCACCCCCAGCACAGTGAATCTGCCTTGCTGACCCTTTCCAGTTAGTTCCTGAGCACTCGCTGGACTTGTTGATAATTTGCGAATAATTTAAGGGGAACTGGAATCTAATTTTCGATTTCTAATACAATATAAATATAATAAAATAATCCAATTTATTATTCTCAAATTAACTTGGTCCACCTCTCCTTGTTCTGCTACCGCCGGTACCTTACGTATAGCCTGTAATGAAATAGTGTGGCCCTTACTGTCAGTGCTCGATGTGCAAACATCCTTCCTCTCTTCTTTTGGGAGGTCTGTCCTATCTCGGTTTCACACCTTTGGTCTTTCACACCTTTTATAATTTCACGCCTTTGGTCTTTTTTCTGTTCTTTTGCCTGTCTTTGTTCCTCTGCTTCATCAGTTGCTTCAATCCTGCAGCATGGGAAAAAGGGGACTAAAAAAACAGTGTGTCTGTGGTATTCAGCACCTTCTATTGTTTGAGTTGTAATGGCTTTTTGTGCTTCCTTCTGTGAAACTTGCAGTAGTTGTCACTTGGATTATTTTTTGGGTTTGTTGTAAATGTAGTTATGTATTTCTGCTTTTGTGTTGCAGAAGAAGCCAATAAATTGGTCTGGACAAGTCTTTTCCAGTGTCGATGGCAAGAAAGTGATGACAAGGTCAGTGCCTGTACAGGATTTTATTCATTTTCTTGTCACCCCCCAGCTGTCAGTTTCCAAGTTGCCCTCAGATGGAGCTATGTCTGCTTGCTCATTACAGATTTTTCCATGGGAAGGGCTTTCTCTCATCTTTTTGACACTAGTCAAAGCCTATAAGTGGGAACACAGTGCTAAGCGACTAAATTAATTGCTTCATATCATGTTGCAAATATTTGAGACTGATTTCTTGACAGAAAAGGATGCAGGGCGTGAAAGGTGAGAGGCCCTTTGTCATGTTATTACAACAAGCAGTGTAATCTGAATTTGATACTTTTTTTGCAAAACGTTCTTTCAAAAAGGCCTTTTAGAGCCTTGGAAGCGAAGCAAAGCACGTTCCTGTCCAGAGTGCAGGGCAAGCCACACTGTAGCCTGTGCCTTCCATGGCCCAGCTATAGGAGACAAGTCCAGGTTCCTAAGGCATGAGCAAGTAATGGCCCTGGGAAAACAAAGCAGATAGGAAGAGGTTTCTAGAAGCACCAAGAGAACAAGATTTCCCCAACAGCCACAAGCCAAGTCTTTTGGATTTCTTGTTTTATGTGCACGTGAGTCGCGTGCCTTTGGCCCGTGTTACCGCAGCGCTGTGCGAACGGCCGTTCCCCCGCAGTCGCGCTGTTTTCTCTCCGGCAATAAAACACAGCTGGGAGACTTAGAGTAGCGTCCAGTCATGACCCAGCTGCACCTCGAGGCACCCTGCTGCTACAGGGACTTCTTCCACAGCCATTACCATGGCGTGGGATAAGGTAGCCGGGAGGTAGGGTCGATGAATACTTCGTCCTGGGCAATTCACAAAGGAACTAAGACTCTTCATGTGCTTACAAAAGGCAGAGCAACCTTCAGAGCCAGTGTGCCTGACACGGGGGGTAATTAATGCAAAGTATAGCGCAGATCATCGGTAGGACTACGGAAGCACCTCCTTAGGTCTTTTTCCCCGTTTCCCCACAATGTCCAAACCTCACCTTGGAAGCAAGCACGGTGTAGCTGGCAGCACGAGCCGAAGGTGGGAGTTTGGCTCCCTGGACCCGCATACAAATGCTCCTGGTAACCCAGTGGCGAGCCTGCGGCAGGCCTGGCTCCAGCCACCAGCCAGGGGACAGGCCCTGGCCAGGACAGCACAGTTCTGCAAGAAACAAAACATTATTGCTCTGCTGCTTAGTTTGGCAGACCCAGACTGCTAGAAAAATGGGATTTTGGCGTGTGGTGTCTGCTCGCACGGGAGTCCCTGGCTTGGCAAAGGATGTGAGGCCACTGTTACTGCTTGGGGCTGGAAAGGATCTTTTGGACACAGTGACTGGCAGCACGGTCCCACTACCTGTCACATGATGCACGTGGTGGCAGAGCTGGCTCTTAGACCTGTGCTGCCCATCTTCCGCCCTGCTCCTCTCCCTGCTGTGGCAGGAAGGGCAGCGGCCCCACATGAGCCAGCTGTTGGCAGCTGTGCCAGCACAGGCTGTTTGCAGGGAAATTTGTCTGTGACAGTGTCTCTTGCTGCACGGCCAAGAGCCAGCGGAGCTGCGTGAGGTGCCCGCTTACCTCAGGGTTTGGTCTCTCTCCAAGATCCTTCCTCCTCCGTTTCGTGTGTTCCTGCGCTGGGCACGGCTCAGCCAGCTGCCAGCTCAGGTGGTGTTTGAGTGCCCGGTCCCTGGTAGTCCAAAGTGACAGCCTGAGCATCTGCACGGCCTCGCCAAGGAGTGCCCATGGCTCTCCCAGGTTTCCAGGTAACACTTGGACACTGGAATATGCGTAACTCAATAAAAATTATTACTGTAGACTTTCAGACTGGCACAAGCATTCATTTGCCTGCAGCAAGTTCTCTGACAGACATTTTCACTAATGAAGAATTTGAAAGATGGACAAGGTAAATTATCCAGATGCTGTGAAATCCAAAGTCCCCATTGGGACAGATGATTTCCATAGGGTTATGTTCATATATGTTTGTAAAAGCCAGTAGTCTGAAATGTTATAATGGAATGGAATGGAATGGAATGGAATAGAATAGAATTAGAATAGAATAGAATAGAAACAGGATTTTATAAAAGTCAGTAGTCTAGACTAGAATTTATATACCAGAAAATGATGCCAAATTTTCTAGAATAAGGTTGTAGGACTGATAACCAAATACTACACAGTAGTTTTTAAGTGTTTTAGCTCCTTCATGTTTACACATTTAATAAATTTTAAGTGAAAAAATGCATTCAAATTCTTTTCTTTATGAGCAGCTCTGTTCTTTGTTAGATATCTGATGGTGTGTCTAAGTAGCCTCGTGGATCCATAGTAGCTGCAGGATAGATATCCATTTGAAAGTGAGAGGATGAATTGTTGGGCACTTCTTGATAAGCCTGTAAGATCTGAAGTGCAGTTTCAGAACCACCGTGAGCCTCCTGCGCTGCTGCCTGTTTGTGTTTGCTCTTCCAGCGCAGCTGAAGGGATTTGCTGTGGCCTATCTGCTTTGACAACTCCGTCCTGCCCTAGAATTTCTAATATCTTGTGTCAAAGCTCTGTCTCCCGGCGATTTCCATGGCAGCCCTTTGCCTCATCCAGAAATCACAAAAACTGATGACCCAAATAGAAGGGCAAAGCGAAAAAGAACGTGGGTTTTCCTCAGTGGATTTTCCACACTGATTATTAAGAATGGGAATATTTTAATTTCCCTACGTGGTCTGCCAGCTGGTTTGGCTCTCAAGCTGCCAGAGTACTTTTTAATTTGGGGTTTGTTTTTAAGAAGCTTTGTCAGAAACATGTGGTTCTGTAAGTGCCATTCTCTCTAGTTCCAGTTACCTCTCCAGAGACCAAATCTGTGAATTTGGGGGAAGAAATATTAGAAAATGGAATTTTCTCCCTTTTAAGCTATTTGGATAAGGAAAGTATATTGTCTAGATAGTCTTAATTAAGGAGATTTAAAGCAGTGAAAAAGAAGAATGCACCAATTTGCAGTAATTGTCTCCAGATTCAAAACCCAAGACAGTAGGAGGGGTAGGAGATAGACAGTTCTGATTCTGACACCGGTAACTCTGCTGCTGAGGCGCAGGTGTCAGAGATGGCAGCAGTAGCAGGTGTTTAGATCCTCTGTATCACTGTACCAGACCAGCTCTCGAGGTTAACGTGACATTCTCAGAGAATCCCAGGATCACAGAATGGCTGAGTTTGGGAGGCACCGCTGGCATCTGGTCCAGTGTCGCTGCTCAAGCAGGGCCACCCAGAGCAGGTTGCCCAGGGCCGGGTCCAGATGGCTTCTGGATATCTCTGTGGATGGAGACTCCACACATTGCCTCCCTGGGCAGTCAGTGCCAGTGCTCAGTCACCCTCCCAGTAACAGAATGTTTCCTCCTCTTCAGAGGGAACCTCCTGTGTTTCAGTTTGTGCCCATGGCCTCTGGTCCTGGTTACTGGGCACCCCTGGAAAGAGCCTGTCTCCATCTTCTCCGCCCTTTCCCTCAGGTGTTTGTCCCTAGTTGTCTATGCTGTGGTTTCGGATGCTTTGCAAATTCCCTTTCTTTAGGTTTTTTGGGGGGGATAATAAACTTCTATGAGAACAAAACTCCTCAGTTTTGCAAGAGTGCACAGGGCCCTGCCTATGGCAAAATACAAAGATACATAGTTGTTTTCTTTGGGGAGCTGTCATAAACCGAGGAAATACAAGAGAGAAGCAGTTTTTCTTCTGTCAGGAAAACACATTTTACCCTGTTAACCCTTATACTTAAGAGGTATGAGGAAAATTAAGACATGTATCCAATCAGCAGATGTAAAACAACCGAGAGAGAAGATGTTCATAAAAATCAAATGTCAATAATACAAACATTTTGCCAGGAAATTTTTTCAATCTGTAAGCAGGAGAAGGTAGAGCCTATAGCTCAACTATCCAGCATGAAGAAGGCTGGATCCGACCACCGCCTACCTTGCTTCCACAAACAAGTTTCTGTATGTGTTTCTGTACCAGTACACGCACCGCTTTACTTCAGAAATGCTCAGCATGCTTAATGTATTCTGAAACCTCATCTGATCCGTGTGCACTTAACGTTGGGTCACCATCTCTGTGTGTTGAAACTTGACAAACCTACCTAAATAGTTCTGTAACAAGCCAAGAAAAGCCAAAATGTGGCTGATGACCCCTAAGCTCTCATTTTGTGCTACAGGCCAGGTAATGGTCCTGTTACTGGGATAACTGAAATAAATACAGCTGGAATGAAAGTGCCTTGGACTCCCTATCTCCCTTCGTGGAGCGGGACAGTTTTTATTCTTCTGGTTTTATAACATCATTTATATGAATGGTGCTGAAAAAGTCCTGAGTCTCAATCCACTAAAGAGAGAAGAGATGCTGTAGCCTCTCCTTTAGCAGTGTAACAGAAGCACCAGCAGCTCACAGGAAGGGCAGCGTGGGGAAGGGGTGCGGACACCGCTCTTCGCTTTATTAAGTGTTACGTGGGTGGCAAAGCAATTCCAATATACCTGAGAAGTGCAGGTAGAGTCCTTGTCTTCGGGAGCACACAACCCAGCATCCCTGCTCTGCTGGGCTGCTGCAGGCACAGCGAGCCCGGGGAGCAGAGGGGGCTGCCAACACGGGAGCCACAGAAGCCTCCAGAGAACAGAAAGGTGAAAGGTGAGGAGCAGTTTGAAAGCAGAGACCAAGAGCCCCAGGCAGGACTGGGAGAGTCACACCAGCATCCTAAAAGAACCTCTGTGAGGCAAAGAAGACAGTGAAGGAAAAATGCTGCAGCAGAGGAGTAAGGACAGAAAAGAGGACGGGAAGGCAGAGATCAAACATCAGAAATACACAAAAAGTACTTCTCGCTGAGCAGCTTTCGTACAGGCACACGCATGTGTCCTTGCATGTCCACCTTTCTGGAGAAAGCGATTGGATTGTCTCTTACTAAATTGGCTTATCTAATTAGAAACAACAGGCCAGATAGATTAGCCTTTCTGAAAACAAGGCAAAGAAAAGAGGATCATTTTTCCTCATTAAAATCTTGTGCATTTTCTTGTGAGGAGCAGTAGACCTCCTGTGCTTTCATTGCAAGAAATCTGTTAGTCGTGTGTGCTTTTGCCGTTCCATTACAGATCTGTTTGTCTTCACTGAAGTTTTAAAAAGTCTGCCGGTCAGTTTTCACTTGCAGCCCCCGTCTGATAAGGGCCAGCTCCAGGACCGAGAGGAGAGAGGTTATTTCTTGTGCATGGTCCAGGACCATTGGCACCCAGGATTCAGACAGCAGAAAGATGCCTGTCCCAGCAGGACAAGGTTACATGCTCACAGCTGAGGTGGGAAAGCAGAAGAGAAACCCAACTGTGGGTTTTCTAGGGGGATTGAAGTCTGTAACTAGCTGGTTTGAAGGACTTGGAGGGAAAAGGGATGTGAGACCTGCAGACGTGGATTTTGAGAAAGCAGCAGAGAATTAAGAATTGAAAGGTTTGCTGGGAATCTGAGCACTGTGCAGATGTGTCCGAGACCGGGAGAGACTTGGAGGCTGCCACTCCATGCAGTGGAAGGGCTGGTCAAGGCCAATTAATGTGCTAAGAAACGAAGATGGAGGGAGGAGCCAGAAGCTGCCAGCACCTGAGCAGAGGTCTCAGATGAGCAGCTTGGGTGGTTTCTGGATCCCATCTGGGCTGGGTGTTAACAAGGGGTAAAATTGTACTGCAAGGACTGGAGGAGGCTGAGTGTGAAGAGGGACACAGCTGTAAATACCTGGGAGAAGCTGCGGTCAGAAAGGGAGTCACAAATAGATTTTAGTTCGTTTCATTTTCAGATCTAAGCACTTAACTGCCCACCCAGTCTTGCTTTTGGCACTTCCATCCTTTATCGGAGCTCATCCTGTAATACGCTGCTTCTCGCGACTTGGAATGATGCCATAAGCATAGCCTAGCTCCTGGGCTGCTCTGCTGAGGTGATGGCTCAAACCAAGACAATAATCCCTTGGCAAATGTACTAAGAGATTTAAATATTTTTGCATTTTTTATCTGTGTGGATAACGCTTGCTACTGTTTTGACTGTACAGACGCTTCAAGAAAAGAAGCCTTGTGGTTCCTTAAAAAAAAAAGAATAGGACTGAGGCCCTTGCTTACATGGCTAGCGTGTAAGATACGTGCAGCCAGTTACGCCCCTCTGGCAATGTGAACACCAAATGTAACTGCAGCGGATGAGCTTGGGCTCTGTGATTCTGCACACATGTAGTACCAGAGTTAATGATTCTGGTTTGCTTTTACTTTTAAATCAGGTATTTTTTCTTTCTCCAAAAGAAAGTCAACTTAAGCAAGATTTCTTATGTTCTATAGCAGGAATTATAAACCCACAAAGTCTCCACTTGTAAAAGCCCCTAAATCCCCGTGCTGATATAAGGTAGTCTGTGGGTATTGCCCTTGTCTGACAGGTCTCTGTGAAAAGGCAGAGGTCTCTCCCAGGAGTCAGGGTGTACGTCTCCCATGCTCATTATCCCAAAGGATTGTACTGAGCAAAATTCCCAGGCAAACCTTTAATGAAAAGAAGATCCACACGTGCCTTGTAAGTCTCACTTTTTGTTTATACATATGTAGGTGGAGCACAGAAGAGGAACTCTGCAGCTTTTTCCCACTTTCCGGGAGCAAGCCCAAGCCCTCTCATGGTCCAAGTGAGTGCAGCCTGGTCTCAGGAATGTCACCAAATCACCAGAGCAGCTGACTGAACGCAGCAGGAGCCTGGGAGAAGTCAGCAAACAAGGTAAATAACTGTATTCCATTGCAACTGCAGCTGCAGAGAGAAGTGACTTGCAGAGGAACCTTCTTCAAAACTTGCTGCACCTTCATCTTGCAGTTACAACACTTCCTCTGCCCCCTCCAGTTTCTGGATTTCCTGCCTGTCCTGGTTTCACTGGGACACAGTTCCTGTCCAGCCATGGTCTGCAGGCTGTGAGCAGTTTGGATGCAGTCAGGGCAGCTGCCCTGAGCTGGCTCCAGGTGTGTCCCATCCCAGAAAGGTCATGCTCAGGATGAAGGGGGATGTTTGGTGGGGCTGGAGGGTTTCCTGCATGTGCTCCTTCTGACCCTGCTCCTGGGGATGCCTTCCTGTTTACTGTGACTGCTGTACATCTGCTGGGCTGAGTATAACTTCACTTACTTTATACTGGTTTTAGTTTTGGTGTTTTATTGCACTTCTTTCCCTTCAACCTGGGGGTCTCCTCTCCTTTTCCTGATTGCCTTTCTTAGCTGGGGAGGGGCTGGGGGGTGATAGAGCAACTGCTGTGATTTAGCCCCGGGTACAGGCTAAGCGTAGACACTGCCAGAATAACTGGGGGTGCAGCCGTGGGCCCTTCCCCTCCAGCGTGCTGCAGAGCTGCAAAAGGTGGAGGATGCTGGGGACCCCCCTTGGCAAGCTGAGAGAGAAGCTGTTTTTAACCTGAAATAGGACATTTGGGTTTGCCCAACAGTTTGCTGTCTGATTTCTAGAGGAATTCTGTGGCTTTTGATAAATCAATACATGCCAAACTTCTCCTCTGGATTTTTCTTTTCCTAATTAACAGCACTTGTACCCACCTTGTAGTAGCTTTTTGTAACTATTTAAAGGTGTGACTTTGTCTAAAAATATTCACTGGAAGAATAGTGCAAAATGTGTGTGAACATCTATTTACATAATTAGGGGTGACAGCATTCTTCAGTGATGAGCTGAAAACCCCACTGCAAGTCAGGGAGCCTTGAGCAGAAAGGCATCCCTGTGATTCAGAGGATCAGACCCTCCACGTGGATAGTGAATTGTGAATAAAAACAATAATTACAAAAAAATGGAACAGTTCTCGCCTGAGCAAGCTACAGGCTGGTATGTTTGCAGAAACCACTCATGGAAGAATTTTAAACAACAGCTAATTTGGGACCAGGGAAAGATGCTAATGCATATAAAACTATTTTTTTCCCCTGACTGTAATTAGTGTGCTCAGCTTTTCTAAGTAAAGCTTATATATGTTGGTGGAAAGGCCAGATGCATCTTATTTAAAGGTACCCTGGAAAATGTTGAGAAGGGGTTGAAAAGTCCATCGTAATGAATTGTCCTTGCCATAGGTGGCACAGGAACCGATGGCCCTTTTGCACCAGGGAAAATGGGAACTAACCCCTCGGAGGCAGGGGAATGACACTGGTATGAATGAATCTGTAGAAGGGTGAGGCCACGGGAGTTCGGATCCCATCAGGGGGCTGTGGTGGGCTGTGTCCCTGTGGACATGGTCCCCAGCTCTGCCCTGTGGTACTGGCTGAGCCAGAGAGATGCTGAGGGCAGGTGAGGTCAGGGGGGTTAAACCCCAGCAGGTATTCCATCTGGGATCTCCAAGTCCTGGGTCAGTCTCCCCAGCTGAGAAGAACAAGAGGCAGGGCTGGATCTTCCTGGGGACCTGACTGAGTCTAAACAGGCTCAGCTGCACCTAAAACCCCTTAGAAAGGCTGCCTGGAGCCTCTGCTCCGCATGTGGCAGAGCACGAAGAAGGTTGTGCTTTAGAGCAAGTGGGCAATGATACTTGGCATGAAAATGGACCCATCAGTTCTTATAATGGGGCTGAATGCATTTTGTTCCTGAAATAAGAAGCTTTGTACGTCGTCTTCAGCTTTTGCACGATAATTAATCTCCTTCCAGTGTAACCAGATTTCAGGGGTATTTTTGTGTGTGCTGTTGGGGTTTTTTTGTGGCTGTCCAGATTCTGAATTTGCCATGCTTATGTTTTAAATACATTTTGTTGGTTTGTTGTTTTTTGGGGGGGTTTTTTGTTTTTTGGGGTTTTTTTAGGTTAATGTAGCGAAAGCTAATCAATATCTAAAATAATTTTAAAAAGACAAACTAATGTCGATCAACCTACCTTTATCATATAAAAACCCAAAGAGCAGTGTGTAGAGGAGGGAATATATGTAAATATACCTTATTAGACAGAAAGTGCTGTTTAAGAAATCCTAGAAATTAAGCAGTGTACCAAATAATGCCACAGTCCTTTCAAAACTGGAATGGTTTATGTTTAACCAGTGTCAACAAATACTTTTAGAGTATGTTTTGTGTGAAAAATAGGCTTCCTTGGATGTGTATATATACGTGCCTTTGCACGTTACAGTTTCATTTCAGTTTCTCACGTGAGGACACAAGGGCAGTTTGGATATTGCAAACTAGAGCTTTGGGATGAACTCGAGAGCGGTGCTGCTCTGCTTAACTTTACTATTGCACTGAACAACGCCTCGTTACAGTGGTCACGAGTGGTTCGTGTCTTCGGGTTCCTTTCCTTCCTTTTCCTCTTGTACAACTGAGCAACTGGAAACTGAATATGAGAGGTGTGAAAATAAAGATTTCAATTTACATGTAATTTGAGGCATCTAAGATCCCACTTTTGTTTGTTTTGATGGCAAGGAATTCACCCAACAGCAAATACTTACTGAACTGTTTGCCACGGTAAAGTTATATAATACTTCTCAGTGTAACTTCCATCTGCTGCTCTGTCATCTCATCCCAAAAGGTCCCCAGGCAAACAGCAGCAACAGCCTCCGAGTCAGAAGCATGAACGTGATGGTGAAGGGAAAAATGGAGGTACCTGAGCCTCCTGGTCTGCCACTGCCTTCACTGGGACTTCGAACCCCAGCAGTAATGAGCCAGACTCACAGGGGTGGTTTTCTTGCCTCTTTGCCTTTTTGGAATCGTAAATCCGAAAAGTAGATGTAAAACAGCCCTTGACTTGACCTGAAGGTACCACCCAAGATGCCCAGCCTTGGCCGGGCTGACCAGCTTGTCCATCACACACTCCCCCAACTTGTGCCTAATCAGAACAGGAAAGCATGAGCCCCACATTGAAAATTCTCTACTGGGAAGTATTTCTTTGTTAGGGAGAAGCTGTGGTTCCCTTCAGATGGGAGACATCTGATGAGCATTTAACTATGCCAGCAAGGCATTGCCTAGTGCATTGATGTTGGTAACTGGTTTTCTTCAGCTAAAGCAAAGCAAACCAGTAATTTTATTGCACGGTGATTAGGGCAGTCTTTGGGGATTGAAAGATATTTGAGTTCCAGTTCTCTCAGGAAAAGAAAAATGCTGAATTTGGTGACTTTGCCCCAGTTAAGTGCTACCTGATGGAGTGTGCGCGCTGCTCCCGGGGAGCCTGTCATGGCTTGGCTGTCTGGGTGCACACACCCAGCACCAGGTAACAGTTGAACCTGTGACTCCTGCTCCGAGATGGTACCTTCCTCCAGCCCAGAGAGGCAGCTGGACATGTGCGTGGTGCCGCGTGGACACCCTTCAGCTTTCTCTGTGCAGCCTGCTGGGGCTGCCCACCACCTGCACACAGCAGTGCCTGCTTAGGTGCTGCGTGGGATGGACCGGGGCTGTGCAGGGCTTGCTGGCACCGTCCTCTGCAACCACAGTGTTTCCAAACCCGGGCTCAATCTGGAATGTGGATCCTCAGAAATACTGAAATATTTGACATTTTGAAATACCGGAGTGCAAGCAGCAATCCAGGTGCCTGCCTGGGCTCCTGGGAAACGGTATCTGAGAGTCAGAGGGGGTTTTTGTTTTCTGTTGTAAGAAATAAGTAACTGTGCTGAAGTGAAAACAGCTGCACAAACCCCTCTGGTTTGACGGTCGTGTCCAAGCAAACAACTTTGTTTTGAGTAAAGAGATACAATTAGACAAATCAATACAGAGGTGCTATGCAATTGTTTTCTTGGCATATGCTGTTATTCACTGCCCTGTCATAGGCACAGTAGGGAAAAAAAATGAAGTAAAAATAGAGATCAATGTTATTTCATTTTTTATTGCATGGAGAGAAAATGAAATTTAGAGGAAGTGGGTGTCTTGAAAAAGGAGGAGGAATATAAAAATCTGTGTGTCTGCCTCTAAACCAGAGGAATAATTTTTGAATTAGATTTATCCCGTTCCATTTGGCAGGAGAGATGGAGAAAGAGATTAGATTATTTAATTGTGCTTTAATTTAGATATTTCAGAAGTCATATTAGGGTGTTTCAATAGATTGGGAGAAGCAATCCAGAAAAAGGATCCCAATATTGACTCGCCTACAGTCTTCACCAGCATATACCAGTGCTATTCAAAGTGTGATGGCCCTAACTCTATCAGGGAGAGTCTTTTCTGGACATGGACATGTGAAGAACCCTAGGGTAGATAAGCCAGGCAATGTGGAAGGCATCTCATGTTGCTACTGAGAGTCCCCGTGGGAGATGCAGTGAGGAAAAGGAGCTGTGGAATACCTGGCGGTACCCCAAGGGCTGCTTTCAGGAGTGCCATTATAGTTCAAAAATGGAAAAAGGAATTAACCTGGTACAAACACAAGGTAAGAGACAGCTTTAGTACATTTACATTTTATCTCCTTTTTTTTGCTGGTGTTGTCCCCTCATCAGTAAAATAAGGCTTATTTAAAAAAAAAAAAAAAAATCCATCCCTTTCCATTAACTCTCTGTGGCCTCCATCCCAAAGAAACCACAGTGTAGGGAGCAGTCACCTGCAAGTGGTGCTTAGAGAGCTCATCTCCAGAGTCAAAAACACTTCCAGTAAATTTCTGTGATTCTTGTAGCAAATTGTTACAGCTGTAGCAAAGGGCTTCTGTTTCCTTCTCTGGATCACTCAGGTTAGAGGTTGGTTCTACTTGTGCTTGAAATTCCAGTGTGGTTCTGTGACTCTGTAAAATGAAAACGTTTGTCTCTGTGGCCAGTCTAGGCAGCTTGGTCTGAGACTGAGGGATTTAATGGGCAGGAGCAAGGTGAATCCCCCCTCCTTCTATTTTTTCTGCCCTAGGACAGAGCCCGTTTCTTCATCCTGGGAAGCAAAGAAACCAAGATCAGACTGTGCAGCCTTCCCATCCCTCCCAGGCCATTTGGAGTGTGGTTGCCACAACTCACACTAAAGGTGTCCAGCCTGTCCCGTCTCTGGCAGCTCCCAGCACTTCTCTCCTGATGTGCTGCTGGAGGCAACGCAGGCTGATAGGTGCTGGGCTTGGGCACGGGTTCCAAAGGGAAGATACCTCCCTGAGGGAAGAAGAGGGCTATAAATAAGTGTTCCTGCTGATCTGATATCAAGTGGCAATGTTCCATTTGTTATTTTTAAGTCTGATTGTGCAAGGACTTTGGGGGGGGATGGGGAGCAGCAGGAGAAAATGAAAATTCTGTCAAGATGCCTGAGCACTGAAGGGTACGATGTGCTGCTTCATCACCGAGTCCATCACTGGCTTTAGGTTGGCATAACTTTGTGCACAGAGGAGAGGCATACTGGGAACCAGCCAGCAGGAGAACATGGCATTTACTGGTCTGTGCTCTGACGCTTAATTTTAGCTGGCGTGGCTTCGTTTCATTGACTTTGGTGGGGCTGCTCTCTGCCAACTGTTAAGCACGTCTGCGGGAATGAAGTTTTGTTCAGAATATTAACCCAGCAACCTCCTTGAAACCTCAGACCTTTCACTAGAGCGTTTGATTTGTGAAAAAATAATCTTATACAACTTTAGAAAGCAAAAAATTTCAGGAAAAGGAAAACTGAAATTAGCCTTTCTCATTTACAACTTAGTTTCTGTGTACAAGCCTTATTACAGCAGATTCCGGCCTTGCCAAGAACTATATAATTAGGGTTTTTTTCCCCTCAATTAGGAGATTGTAAGGTTGCCAGAGAAAACATATTTTGAATGTATCTTTTATCACATGGATCAAAGATCACATGTATCTGAGCCTATAATGAGGAGCTCATGTGCTAATGTTCTGTAGTGGTCCAAAATTTACAACTGCAAAAACCTTTGATGTATCACTAATTGGTTTTAGCACCATAGATTAGGTGCTGAAATCAGTAGGCAAGAAACTGCGAGTAGTAGGTGGAGAAGGGATAATTCTGATTCTCACCATATGCTTTGAGAAATTTAAATCGTTGCAGCATAAGTAGAAAAAGAAGGCAGAACTTGTTGCTTTTTTATTTTTAAGAGTCTCATAGATTATCTGTATGATCCAAAAATATGCTTTATTCTAAACCATTTCTAAAAAATCTCCATTTCACAGTTTTTATTTTTGTAGAAACACCCATCTTGCCTGCAGTGTGCTGTGCATTCTAACACCTAATGTGTGGTGAGGAATGTAGTAACAGGGGAAATAGAGCTGCATAACACGTGGAAAGTGCCAAACCTTTAATTAATTTCAGGCACTATATTGCAAAACAGCAGACTCCAACTTACAGACCGCACCTCTTCAGACTGGAGAGGAGGAGAAATCTGTGATGCTGAGGGTGGGGAGAGCCTGGCCCAGGCTGCCCAGAGAGGTGGTGGCTGCCCCATCCCTGGCACCATTGCA
>JANHGN010002053.1:54543-68961 GCA_024605025.1 Megaceryle maxima
TGCAGGGGAGGTTGGCCGGGGCTCTGAGCACCCTGCTCTGGTTGCAGATGGCCCTGCTCCCTGCAGGGGGGGTGGACAAAGTGACCCTGAAAGGTCCCTTCCCACCCAACCCAGTCTCTGATTCCATACCAATCAGAAGCAGGGAAGGGAAGCAGTTGATGTGGTGTGTGGTCTTAGAATGGTGGCCCATGTTGCATATTTGATGGCTTCTTGGTTCTAAGGTTTCATTAGCCAAACAGTAATGGAAATCCTTGGGCAACTGGCAAGCCAGGAGGAGAGAAAGCTCTAGTCTGGGTGGAGATCTGTAGCACTGGTCTGCCCAGAGGAAGCTACAGGGGCATGATGCAGCAGACATGATCTTTGGGTTTTGAATACGCTCAAATACTCATTGCTCATTTCTTCTTAATAAAATGATTTAAATCACCCAATTTTTACACAAGCGTGCACACCCCCCTTCCTGTGTGCCTTGTTCTGGTTACCTGTTTATTCCCAACACTCAGGGTTTTGTGCTTCACAGCAAAAGTGTGGTAAACATTTTATCTCAATACTCTTTAATAAAAACAACTCTGTAGCCTCAAAGCAGCAATTCAAGAACATTTCTGCTCTGCATTGCCACAAGGGCTTTATCTAAGCCAACAAAAGTTAGGTTGAACTTTTGTTGAGTACAACTCAACTGTGCAAGTTAGTCTCCCTTATTTTCAGAGTTTGTTTTGTTTTCTTGCGTGCGTGCGTGTGTGGAAGTTGAGGCGCGTAGGTGGTTGGTTGGTTTTTGGTTTGTTTGGGGTTTTTTTATTATAATTGGGATTATTTTTTTTCACCAGTGGCAATCCAAGAACTGCTTGTTTAGCCTGGTGACCTAAAGCATTTCAGGACTCCTGACATTCACTACAAGGATTGTCTCTGTCGAAAGCAGAGGATGAAAGTGAAATCTGTATTAAACCCAGGTGATGACTCCTTTCTATTGCTAGACCATTAGTGTAAATGAGAATTAGGTCCACCATTTACAATTGGCAGACACTGCTCAGAAGTGTCATGCAAGACTTCCAGCGTTGTTCTTTGTAGTAAATGCTATTTTTAATGCTACTGTAAAGGAACAAAAGAGGCAAGACAAAATGAACAACATTGCAGTAGGGTTCTGTTAAAAGTGAACCACAGGGTGTCCTCGTTTGATGGCAGGGTGAAAGCCGAAGGCAGCATTGATATCTGTCCTTTTGGGCTTCATTCAAATGCTCACTGCTGACTTTGGTGTCCTGAAAGTGCTGCTTCCTTTGTTGATTCTCCACTTTAGTTCACTAATTTAATGTAAGTTCTTCATGCATTTTTCACATACATTTTTCCCAGCTGATCATCTTACTTTTATCTCAGTAGCAGAGCGCCGCACTCTTACATCAAACAAATCTTCACTGGGATAATTTTTCATCACCATTACTCTCCTTACATTTACTCATGAAAAAGTATTGCCTCTCCTCTGTTCCCCCTGCACCCGCTCTCTTTAAATATACACTTAGCAGAAGAAATTAGATAGTAGTCTAGTACATTTGCATATATGTGCACACTATTTGTCAGTACTGCTGGAACGACGCAGGTAACTTCATTATGCAGTGATGGTTGCAGCATCTTGCAGATCACTTGTAAAGTGTTCTGCTTCTCATGATAGCCTGCCATAGGAATGGGACGTTCCACCCATACGTGGTGTTCTACGGCGGAGGCAGTGGTGGGAGGTGATGGAAAGCACCTGTTGTTTCACGCAGAGATTTTATGGATTTCTACGGAGCAGTTGGGTGAATTCTTTTTAATAAATGCAGTACAAACAGTGGAGGCTTAAACCTAGACTAATGGGGTTGCCGTGGTCGGTGGGTGAAGGCAGCACGATAGACAGAAATTGTTTCTACTGGAAGCAGAATGGATTTTATTTCCCTAGAGCATCTACTTCAGGTGGATCCGTCTAGCTTTGCTCCGTTGCTGTTGCAGCGATGGATGGTGCCTGAGTGGAGCCTGGCACCAGCTGCTTTCCTCTGGCCAGCTTCCTCCTGGTGGCACTGATGTGCTGGATACCAACGTGCCAGTGCTGATGCTCATTAACAGGGTGCATCTGGCCGCACAGGTGAGGCTACAAACATCTGCAAGGACGAGCGGTGCACGGGGCACCAAGCTTTCTGCCATCTCCTCCACTTCCTTATCATAAAAGGTTCTGCTCAACAGCAGTGAATCCTCACTCGTGGCAAGTTTTCCTGCTTTCCCAGATCCCTCTGACATTCGCTTTAAAACCGGTTGTAGTTTGTTGATTCAAAGGCAGTTTCTTTTTCCCAGTGACCAAGCATCAAGTATCCACGGTAATGTCCTTTGTTAGGCTGGATCACAGGGCTGACCTGAGAGGTCAGGATCCCTTTTGCTTCTCAAGGCTGTAGCAGAGAAGTGTGTCTATTATTTTGGGCTTCATAGTGAAATCGTAAAGAGCGAAGGATACAAAATTATCACAGAAGACACAAGTCTTGTTGAATCTCTTTGCACGTAGCTTGTTATTTCTGAGATTTGCTGTCAAAAAAAGCACTTAAGGTACTTTGTAAACATGGTGTTTGCAGTTGAAAATTAGTGCCTGTATGATATCTGTAATTTATGTATCCAGGGCAGCAGAAATGATGGAGTGTTCTCATTCTAACACTACTGATGCCAGTTCATAGCTTGATGTGGTGTTATTTGCACCACCTATCTCAGATTATGTCAGATAAATTTCTCAAGTGCAGCAAAGAGCACTGAGAAGAGGAGCTCCAAGAGAGGGCTGGAGGAAGCTCTGTGGGAAGCACGGATAAGGTGCTTTTTACCAGCCATGACTATCTGTTCAAACATCATTGGAGGAAAAGACTTTGGGAGCATCAGCAGAGGTTTGCAGCTTCAGGAGAGCAGAAGTAGCACAAATACTGAGATGGTGTAATTAATTAATTGTGTGTGCACAGAGCAAGGCTAACATGTTTGGGAAGAGAGCGTGTGGTGCTGGCAGCAATACCAAAACCCCTCCCAGATATAGATGTTATTAATGGTCATGTCTCAGGAAGTATTTCTGATGGAGTGCATCTGTCTTTCTTTAGTTCCAATATTCTCCTGAATACAAATGGTTGCAAACTAACCAACTTTGAATAGGTTGCACTGCAACAGTCATTGCATTAAATCTTAAAATGTACCAGTTGATAAGGCAGGGAGGAAATTAAAGTTTGCTAATGGGGCAAGCTCCTTAGAAAGAACAGTTGAGTTTGCTTCCCAGAAAATATAGCGTGCTGCAAATTGCCATTCCACAGCCACTGACTATCACAGTGATGAGAGTGGCGTCACTGTGCCTGCTGATTTAAAAATAAAAGTGGTGTCAGCGTGGAGGGAAGGAATAGGAAAGGAGAGAGTTCCCAAAATAGGGTGTGCAGAGTATTTCTGTTTTCTCTTTGAGGTGTTGTGGATTATGTTGGTATCAGAAAGATTTCAACCTTCTAAACTTACTCGTGGTGCTTGCCTCTAGATTTGCTGTGCTTACAGACTGACATGCCCTCGGCTGCCTGCGGACAAATGTTACAAATTGGAGCAGAGCTTGTGTACAAAAGCTCCTGGTAGTTGCTGTTATCAAACAGCATTGGGGCAAAATGGGAGCAAGGTGCTGAACGGTGAAAACAGAGATACCTGTGGCTGTAGCAGGACAAAGCACCTCTTACAGTAGGGACAGAAGATTAGACACTTTCTTTGGAACTTGGGTAGAAATAAGAGCACTCCAGGCTCCAAAGGGCAAGCAGAGTGTTTTGAGCACAGATCATATAAATGGGTGGCTGTTTTCTCGACCCATGAGATAAGGGCCCATCTTGTGTTATATTTTTCTCTCCCCTGTCCATCTGAGGCAGGGAGCGGTGGAGCGGCTTTGGCGGGCACCTGGAGCCCAGCCAGCGCCAACCCTCGGCAGCCGCCAGCCGAGGACCCGTGGGGGTGCAGCGGCTGTGAGACAGCCTGGCCCCGGCGCGGGAAGCATTGCTGACACAGCTCAGGCCTGTGTTCTCCGAAAATCTCTGCCGTACGAGCAGCAACCACAGGGCACCTTCTGCGCAGTTTCCACATCGTGAGGGACCCGAACGAAGCTTAGAGGTCAGCGCAGGCTGATGCCTTGGCTGTGTGAAGTCATCTGTCCATCACGTGTACCCTGCATCGCTGCTGCGCGGGGCACAAAGCTGGGCAGCACTGTGAGAGCCTGTTTGTCACGGGGAGCTAGGCACAGTTACACTACTGGATGTCTTCCCAGTGCCAGGAATAAATGAAATGATAGACAGAGCAAAACAGATAACCTCAGTAGACCATTCTGCGGAGTCCTGGCAAACAGCCTTAGACAGTGCAACCCAATTAAATTTTCTTTCCCCATTCTCTGGGGGGTTTGAGTGTTTAAGGTTATAGACACTTTTCAGAGGATTGTAAATAAATTAGAGACATGTAAAACTTTGGCAAAGCAAATGCTGATGAAGTAACTGTTACCGTTGTAAACAGGGACCTCAGCCCTGTGAGAGCTGTGACCCCTCAGAACCCAGAAGCTAGCTTAAAGATTCAAGCATTCTCAGTGTGACATCTTATTTCTGAAACAGTGTCTGGGCTCGGCTGGGAAACAATGATACGTGTCCTTGCACTCTGGAGGTGATACCAGGTTGGCTTTGTCCTGTGCTGTTACAATTTGAGCTTTGCCACACTTACTGCTCCAGTCCCTGAGCTAAACAAACAGGGAAAAAAAAAAAAAAAGAAAGAAATCCAAAAAGAATACCAGAGCAGGTGGATATCCATATTTATTTGACAAATACGGATGCTGGGAATTCTGTGCCTGTTGGACTGCAAGTTGGTAAGGAGTCTAACCTGCCTGTTAGCTGTGCTCTCTGGAAGCCCCAAAGTGACAACATAACTGTGCTGATTAAACGTGGTGAGGCTGGGAGATGATTTGGTGGAGTAGAGAAAGAGCACAGTGGTTGTACATTGAGTGAAAAACTAACTCCATGGGAGTAAAATGGTTCTGTAACTTTTCTACAGGTTGAGCTCCTTGAAAATCCATCCCTCTCTTCCTTGTCTTGACAACGCCCAGAAATGCCTGAGATTTAAGTACTGAGCTCTAGCGACACAACACAGATTGTTACTGTAGAACCTGCAAACTCCAGGGAACAAATCTGCTGTTCTGGGTGGATGATCCGTGGAGGGGAGCAGGGATTGGTCTTTAGATACAGCATCCCCATTTCAGTCCAAAAAGCAGGAGGGAGAGCTGCCCAGAAAGGGCCATGTGAACACGAGATGGGCAGTCTGGAGGCAGTGGTGCAGCTGAGGGCACTGCACAACAGCGCGCCTCGCCGAGTCGGGGTCAAGGGAGCACGTGCCCCGACTGCCAGGGCACCAGGGCTCCTCTGCAAAGCCTGCTCTGAGCAAAGAGGTTTGGGCACCGGGGAAAACAATCAGCTCTTCAGGGGAGAGAAGCAGGAAAACTAATAGAGGAAACATGGTCAGGGAGGGAAATCACAGCATGTTCTGTGTAAAATCAGGTTTTGCTTTGGTTAAGGGGAACTGGCTATTAACTGCTTGTATGCAGTGTATTTTGGAGAGGTTTCTTAAAGAACAGGCAGTTTTCCCAAGCTTTTGTAAAAAACCTTACTGACGATATTCCAGGTACTATTCGTTATCTTCAATGTCCCCGCGCAAGCTCTGCAGGTTTATTATCCATAACCTGAATATGAATTTAGGTTGCAGTTTTCTTTCAAAAAATGACTACAGACTTTTCATCCAATAACCTGGTCTTTCACATGCCTTAGCTCAGAGCTTTGCTCTGCAACACTTCCCTGGAAGTCCTTCTCAGTTGGGGCTCTTGCCTCCGCTCAGCGTGAGGATGAAGCTGCATCAAACATAAGGGGATGACAGTAGAGTTGTGTACAAAAGTGCTTCAGAGTCTCCTTACCCGTTACAGTCTCCTGCAGCACTTGGCAGGACTGAGCCCTTGATCCCTCTTAAGGAGTGTTGCATGTCCTGCTTCAAGGAAATGCATGTTTGATGAATAGAGTGTTAAAAATATTTATTTCTAGCCCTATTTTGTGTGTAGCTTTGATGTTTTAGTACATAAATATCCTGTAGTGATTAAGGTGAAGGCACCGGTTTAAAAACCCCATCTTTTGTATAAAAGCCACAGCAGAAGTTTCAGATATTGAATGAGATTGATGGGGCCCGTGTCTTCTGGAAGACAAGAAATGCTGTTGGCAGCTGGAAAGGATTTGACCGCAGGTGCTACTACCGAGTGAAAAGTAAAGTACAGAGAATAATGTTACAATAGTCTGTGCCTATAACGTGTCTCTGTGCTTGTGGGGTAGCAGCTCAGTGCTGCAGCATTTGCAGAAGCACTCTCATTCGTAAATGTCATTAATAGAAATAACTTCACAATCCCATTTCATTAAAATCATGCATTAGTCAGCGCGTTCTACAAATGTTAATGGATCTGTCTCTTTAGGCTGCTCATTTATAGTACCTTGTGAGCACTGGGTAGTTGAGAAGCAACAGCTACGTGCCGTTGGCTGGATAAGTCACGTGGCAGCACTTTTTGTGCGTGTGGCTTAGTGAATGTGTTGGTGTACATATTGGTGCTTGTAAATGTAAAATTTTGTCACTGTGTGAATATTCATGCATGTTATATTGATATTCTCTTCTTGTAAATAGCTGTGCCAGCAAAACCCTGGTTTATGAATATTTGCAGAAGGGGAACAGATAAAAGAAGCAGTATGTTGGAGGTAAATAATTTGAACATTTGTGGTAATATTGAGACTAAATATTTTTGCAAGCTTTGCCTATCCTTGCGTAAGAACAGCTTCCCTGTAGATGAACGGAGAGTTTCTCCTGTAGCCACCTCCTTGCTTCCGGGGGGAAGTACAGAATCCCTCCTATCCCAAAATATGTTGGCAGGTCTGACCTGTTGCACACAGCACAGTCAGACAGCTCTTCAGGGGACATCAGGCTGTGGGGAAATGTTAAGAAAGGTGACACATGTGGAGCATAAGAGGTGAAACCGAAGCCCTTCAAGTTGCTTCTAGTGTACTTCCAAAATAGGAATGGCCTTCTCAAGTCAGCACATTCTGTAATCACATGATCTTGAAAATGTGATGTCCATTCTCTTGGCGCTGACCTTGCTCCCTACAGCTCTCTGCAGTCCAGTCTTCCTGCAATTTATAACGTAAAACAGACTTAAACCAAAATCACACACTTGTAAGTAAGCTGGGCTTTGGACTTGACGTGCTGCCGCAGCTCTGCAAAGAATTTATGATTTTTCTACCTGTTGGAAGATATTTTGCCCCCAGAGATCAATGAATTTCACAACTACATTGCCTGTCAGCTCTACGGAGCCCCAAGGGCACAAACCTCTTTGCCTAGCTCTGCCAGCAAACTGGGGGTCCTCCTACAGCAGTGACCAAGAGGGAGCGTGCATGTGCCAGGGACAGGGGCAAGCAGCCAAACTGGGGTGCTCTCCAGTCAGTGATCTACTCAAATGCTGCAGCAGGAGTAACGCTCTCCTGAGCCCCTGCCTCCTCTCAGGAGGAACCTTGCCAAGCATTACCTGGTGTGCAGGACCACACCTGTTGCCTGGGGTCCTCTGCTCAGGCAGCAGAATTTGAGGGAATGAGAATGAAAGACTGCAGAGAATGGGGTCTTTGAGCCAAAAACTGCACTGTGTGAACCGTGCCTGTTTGTATAGACTGTCGCTGTTGGAGTCAGGTGCTTGTGAATTTGGGGATGGGAGGAGCAACCGTGACATCTTTTAGCTGTTGCCTCTCAGATGTTGAGTGCTCTTGCTTTA
This sequence comes from Megaceryle maxima, assembly GCA_024605025.1. NCBI lineage: Eukaryota > Metazoa > Chordata > Aves > Coraciiformes > Cerylidae > Megaceryle > Megaceryle maxima. The sequence goes on from JANHGN010002053.1 coordinate 62,372, forward strand.
CTGGAGAGATCCCTGGCTAAGGACCACTGGTCAAAGCAAATCCTTCTGCCCTTGAAGCTAATTTGAGCACATGCCTCAGCAGTTTTGATTAATTACACAAGTTATTGATGAGGAAGTGTAAGAAATGTGCAAACGTGGTGTGTCACACACAGGTCCAGCATTGCCTGGAGAGTCACTCCCCTGTTTGCTACGACCTCACTTGCTACAAGCTCTCAGTGAAATAAATCGCTGGCAATAAATGGGCAATGTGTAATCCAGCCCCGAATGTGATGGCTCGCAGTGTTTGTCATCTCAACTGGCGCTGCCCTTATTTCCCTCTCTTGCCAGAGCTATCAAGGGCTTAATAGCTTTCTTGTGCTTGCATGATTATTTCAAATCACCTCTTCGGTAACTTAGATTTTTACCCTATGTTTGATCGTGCTTGAACTTGCAAAGATACTACTGAAAAGCTTTGCTTTGTTTCTTGATTACAGCTCTCGTATATGATTTGCAAAATGAAATGCAACATCTTTCTCTTTGACCTTGTGGCCACTACCTGTCCCCCACTGCCGGCTCTCTCCACCTCAAGCACTGTCTCTGCCTCCTCCCCTGCATTACTTTCGCCTTGTTCCCTCTTTCTGTTATTTCAGAGACCTGTGAATAACGTTTCTTTGAACGACTCTGCTGGCTACCGCGTTTCTCCTCCTCTGCATTCATGGCAAATGCTCTGCCAGCCAAGCTCTGATCTCGGTCACAAATCTTTGCCGCTCTGGTTAATCCTGCTCCACGGATGGCAGAGATGCTGCTGCTGGGCTGTCTGACTGCTCTAGCCCTCGCCTGCTTTCATTTTGCCAGTGAGATTTAGTGATAAAAGCACATCATCTGCCTGATAAATTTCTGTGATTCTTTTACTTGGCGAGTGTGTTGCTCATAAGGATGGCGAGCAAACACTGGCAGCTTTAGTACAGAAATCTGTTAGTCTACTTTTCTCTCCCTCCTTCTTCTCTTAAATTATCTGACTTTCTAATCTCCTTGTGTTTAGTTCTTAGCTTAGAAATTCTCTGGACTTACCTGGATTTCCCAGTGCAGTCCCTATTCCATTTTAACTCCTTCAAGGTCTATTCTGGAGAAAAGCCAATTAAACTCATCATTGAAATGGTACCTGGTTCATGTTCCTCTCACCATAACCTGCCCCAAGCACATGGTGTCTCTTCTGGCTGCTGCTGTTTCTCTGATGAATGGTGTGGCAGAGGCAAGGCTCAGCGAGCAACCCCATCTCCATCTATCCCTCCCTGCACTTCTGCTCAGCCTTGGACCTGAGTTTAGTAGAATCATAGAATTGTTTATGTTGAAAAATCATTGAGTCCAACTGTTAACTCAGCACTGCCAGGGCACCACTAAACCTCGTCCCATGGCACCACATTTATGTGTCTTGGAAACCCCTCCAGGGATCACGGGGACTCCACCCCTGCCCTGGGCAGCCTGGCACAGGCCTGGACAACCCTGGGGGGGGAAGAAATTGTTCCTCATCTCCAAACTAAATCTCCCCTGGGGCAACTTGAGGCTTGCTCTTCTTGTCCTCTCTCATGTTCCTTGGGAGCAGAGCCCGACCACCCCTGGCTCCAATGTCCTGTCAGGAGCTGTCAGAGCCAGAAGGTCTCCCCTGAGCCTCCTTCAGGCTCAACAAGCCCAGGTCCCTCAGCTGCACCTCAACAGACTTGTTCTCTAGACCCTTCCCCAGCTCTGTAGCCCTTCTCTGGCCACGCTCCAGTCCCTCAATGTCCTTCTTGCAGTGAGGGGTCCAAAACTGAACCCGTAATTCAAGGTGTGACCTCACCAGTGTCAAGTACAGGTGGATAATCTCCTCCCAAGAAAATTGCAAAGGAATGGTAAAATCCATTCTAGACTATCTGTCCTCAGAATGTCCTAGAATGGAGAGCATGGCCCTACCTAAAGCATTTGGCAAGAGGAGACATGAAGAAAATACGTTGACATGGGAAATGGAAGGAGTATGTCTGCTGTTGCTGGTGAGAACCAGTGCTGCTTCCCTTTGGATTAAGTCAGTGGGGGCCAAGACTCAACTCTACAAGGTGTTTATTCAGTAGTTGTGAAATATCTGCTTGACCTGTAAATTGAATAACCAAGGCTTTGCAAGTTGAAAACCAGGTGTATTTGTCTTGAGTTTTTGAAAAACACCTGGCTCTGGTACTGGTAGCCCCAATGAGACCAATATTAATTCATAAAGCAGGGCTGCAGATACACACCCTCTTCTGCCTTCTCCCTTATCAATATTCATGTGCCATAATCCTGACTGGCCTCTCAAACTCTTCTGTTGACACTGGGTTTTGACCCATGGGTCTCGGAGGTGCAGAGATGCAGCGTGGTTGCTTGGCAACCTGAACACACAAGTTCAGTGGGGGAGGTGAACATTTTTTTTAAGGAACATTTTCCTTTTTCTGTTTCTGAGAGCCCAGATGACTCAGTATGATGCCTGATCTGGGGTTTTGGAGCCATAAATCCGGGTTTTATGGATGCAGAGTTGTGCTTGGCAGAGGGGGGAGGGCCTGACTTGACTTTCTCTAACCTCAGGGATGGGGTAATTATGTGGAGACATTCAAGTATATGAGTTGGGGTTTTATCTCAGACAAAAATATTGGGAAGGACCCTTCCTCATAAGTCATTTATTTATTTATTTATTTTATAACCTCTCTGTGAAGGCAGAGTGCACAGTCCTAGCCTGAGCAAGATGTTGCAAAGAGGAGGAGAAGGAGAGTGCTGCCTTCTGCTTGTCTGCCTGCTCTGGGGAAGACCAACCCACCAGCTCTCCTGTGAGGATTTCTGTTTGTGAAATGCCATCTTGTCTCCCATGTAGCAAGTGATAGAACAAGAGGAAATGGCCTTGAGCTGCACCACGGAAGGTTTAAGTGGGACAGTAGGAAAAACATCGTTCTGTCCAGTGTTGTCCAGGGCTGTCCCAGGCTGCCCAGGGCAGTGGTGGAGTCCACGTGACCCCCAGAGGGGTCTCCAAGCCATGGAGATGTGTTACTGAGGGACATGGGTCAGTGGTGCCCTGGCAGTGCCAGGTTAACAGTTGGACTTGATGATCTTAAATGTCTTTTTCAACCAAAACAATTCTATGATTGTATGATTCATGTTCCACCAGCCTCTGCGTGGCTGACAGCTTTTTACAAGCATCTCCATCCACTGCATTGCACAAGTCCATGCATATGTGGAGCTTATGGAAAGTCTCAAGCCATATGAGAGGATGTTAACCAGCCATTCAGCAAGGTTTCAGACCTGCCAAAGCTTGCCAAAGACCAGCAGCTTCATCACTAAGGTCAGCGAGTCTCTGAGCTTCTTGCTGAGCATCTGTTCTGGCACAGGTTCCATTCTCAGATCAAGAGTTACTGATCTGAGTGTTCCTCCTTGTATAATTCTTTATAATTCTTATAGTTATGTATTGAATTATCTTATATTTGTTAAGAACCATAATTTTACAGTTCTTAATTCTCTGTGTAATTCTTTCCACTGGGCTTACAAAGCCTTTGGGAAATTTGCTGCCTCATTGTAAAAAAAAATTGTGCAATTCGGTCGATGTGTGGGGAGGTACGTGCACATGCCCCTTGGCTTGAAGGAGATTTCAGGTAGAGATAAAGGAAGCTTAAGAGCAGCCAGGTTTTGGAAGATCTAGATGTGTTTGCCATCCGCACCGTGCCTCCAACCCTTACTCAGAACTGATGCAAGGCACAGTGAATTGGACAGCCTCCAGGCTCACTTCCATTCTGAGTTTGGTGCTGTCATGTTATTTCCCCCAAAGCAGCAGTCAGCTCATCCATCAGGCTGTCAGCAAATTGTCCCTGTGCCATTTATTAGTCTCACTTTTCACATCCCGGGTTCTTCTGTTTCAGTGTGAATTCAGTCACAGATGAAGTCTAAGACACAATATTCTGCAAATAATGTAGCCCAAGGAAGAGTTAACTAATAATAAAAACCTGGGTACATGGTGCTAAATGAGTGCTATAGAGAGGACCGTGGCTGGAAATTCTGACTTAAAAATACAGTCTGTAGAATCTGACTTGCTTCCTACTAGGTGATCAGCACAGGCTTTAAGTTAACAGTGACACCAAACGGTTTGTTTAGCTGTCGATTACAGGGAGAGAATTGGTTGTGGAAACAAACAGGCAGCCTGCAGTGATATCCCGGAGAGAAGTCTGCTTTCCAACAGCACAGCCCGATCCCCACTAGCAAGCAACAGGAACAAGTCTCATGGAATACTTTATTCAAGAACTTTTGTTCCAAGTTTCCTGCAGGGCACAGTGCTTCGTGTTGCCACCAGAGGCTGTGGATTATAGACAAAAGCAAAGTAGATTTGAAAAAGGAACCAGAATTTGTGTCATGCTGCCTTTCCTTACGTTTGTTTTCGCACAGCGATCCATCAACACAAACCAAACCTTCAATGATAGAGGCCTGCGACACGGGAATCTTTTCAACTTGTTCTTCTTTAAAAATAAAGTGAAGGAAAATGTTTTGAAGCACCATCTTCTTATCTCCTAGAAACAGTCAGTGAGAAAATAACAAAGTTATGGCAAAGGAAAGAAGTTGCTCAGCTGACGTAGGGTCGGTTGAATTTTTTTCATTCTCTGTCTTTCTAGCAGGTGACGTAGCGCACAAGGAGTGAAAGCTGAGAGGTGATAAGATTTTTTCTATTTGCCACGTCTTCAGCGGGTGGTCCGTCCGTGTAGATGTAGGAATCCCTGGTGGGTAGAGGGGATTCAATAAGAATATGCACAAATTCTCTGCGGTTGAGTTAACATCTGTGATGCCAGTTGCAGACACGCTTCTTTGAGTGACTTTTTTTATCAGTTTATTCCAGAAAATACAGTATTGATAACAGAAAGACAACTGTCTTCCCCAGCAAAAGAGGCTTGCTTATCTTGTGGTGGGAACTAAATCCACCCAGTGATACTGAATAAGGTCAGACATGCTCTTGTATTCCTTCTCACGGAGCAAGTGCTCTGGCAGGGAATTCATCCAAGCCACGTGATGTCAATGCGCAGGGAGCTGATGCGCAGCCGGGTCTCGGTGTGGGCTTAGGATGAAGTCAGGGTTTGCCCAAAAGCTTCAAGTCTTCCAGGTTTGATGTGCAGTGGTATGAGGAGTGTGTATTTTTATGGCTGTTTGGGTGTAGAATATATTTTAATGAGCTGGTCTAATTCTGCACTTTAATTTTAGGTTTATTTCTTAGTGCTGAAATGTGGGGAAAAAGCCTCTTAAAAACTCTGAGACAGGGGTTTCCAGTAACCTTAGCTCTCGGCAGGTACTAAAGAGAGAAGCAAGATACGAATGTCATTTTCTTGTCCCTCTTGGTTTTTTTGATATCTACATCTTGTCTGCAAGGCCTGTGTCTTTCTCAGTGCTTGTGCTATTTTCTTTTGTACAAGAAACTTGCAGGAGGATTGGGTGGGAGGAAGGTGGCTATTTCTGTGAGGCTGCTTCATTGCCGTGTGGTCAACACAGCATTAGGATCTTCAAAATTATCTCATAAAACAATTATTTTCTAAAAAGCAAAAACAACATCCCGTCAGCAGGAGTTGGGGGGGTGTGTGCATGTGTGTGGAATCTGACTTTTAAAATAAGGAGAAATAATTTAATCCAAAGTTAGAGAAAATAAATCGATAAAAGTAATTTTGTGTTATATGTGAAGATTTCCGTCCTCTCTCTCAACTTTGTCAGTTTTACAGCTTTAATTCACTTAGAGAATTTTAAATTGAATCCATTTTTGTCTGGTCATTCTCTCTCTTGAGATAGTTTATCAAACCTGGCTTTGAAATGCATCATCCAGCTAGGGAGGGGTTTGGTAGCCCCCCAGCCATGGCCACATCATGTGGTGTGAGAGGACATGCTCAGGGATCCGTGGAAATGTATTGTGATGGTGGAACTGGAGGTACTGGGGATACTGGCTGAATCTCACGTGGGCTTTACAGGTCAGTGGTGTGTGTGGAGTGGCCGGGAAGTTTGAGCTCTGTATACCCATTTCCCAGGTAAATATTGTGGAAATGCCATCAAATGGAAGTGAAGCAATGACAAGTGTTTTCTCATAAGGCATCTGCCTCCCAAAGTTTGGAGTCCTGTCACTAGAGACAATATAAGCTTCATCCAGCATATCTACAGGTGGCTGTGCCTCAAACTAAAGCCTTTCAAAAACATCTGAAGAAAACAGAACACGGGAAGAAGACACTTAATAACTTCAGAGGCTGGCTGGCTGAGTGCAGGTGTCAAACATTGGAACTGGTCTGCCCCGGGCAGTGGTGGAGTCACCGTCCCTGGAGGCATTTAAATGGTGCATGGACCTGGTGCTCAGGGACATGGTTAGTGGTGAGCTTGCAGTGTTGAGTCAAAGGTTGGACTGGGTGATCTTGAAGGTCTCTTCCAGCGAAAGATGTTTTGTGATTATGTGATTCTGTCAGCATATCTGCCCTTCAAACCTGAGTGCTTGCTGTCTGCCTTGCGATTACACGTGGGGTAGTGGTTATTGGCTCAAACTCAACCCACATCCAGCTGTTTCCTGCCATGTTCCCTACAGAACTTTGCCCCTCGCTGCTTTGCCGTGG
>JANHGN010002053.1:69061-106991 GCA_024605025.1 Megaceryle maxima
GCTTTGCCGTGGAGCAGGCAAAGGCATTGTCCCAGACCCAGGGACAATGGGAAACAAAATCCCCGCATTGCTGCAACACCCCAGCAGCATCCTCTCACTGCAAGGGCCTCTCACCTGGCTTATTGCCTTTGAAATGGGCTGAGGAGAGCGGTGGCTTTTATTTAGTGATAATCACAGAATCACAGACTGGTAGGGGCTGGATGGGTCCTCTGGAGATCATCTGGTCTAACCCCCCTGCTCCAGCAGGGTCACCAAAGCAGGGGCCCAGGATCATGCTCAGGCAGGTTTGGTACGTCTCTGGGGGAGGAGACTCCACAGCCTCTCTGGTTAGTCATTTCTTTGCATGTGACCGGTGGGCTGCTTAATTTCAGCCTCCTGTGCTCTTCCAGTCCTTGCTGAATGTGTCCAGGAGAAGCAAGTCCTCTGCATGGGCAGCCTTTGCCCAGGGGGACAGAATGAACCCCCATCTCTACCTGAGACAGCTTTGCAAACTCCATAGTGGCCTGAGGATCACCCAGAGAGGAATCACGGGAGCATGTCCTGTCCAGCTCATTGTCAAAAAGAAGCGATGGAGAAGACCCCGTAGCTGGAACTGCTTCTCCCTCAAACCTCTCTAGACATTAAATATTTTTAGGACTTCAAGTCCTTTTCTTGCAACCTGCAGAACTATTTATTTCAGAGCACAGCTTTCAGTCCCAGACCTTGCATGAGCACGCCCGCAGCAGTGGGGGTCTCCAGCCCAAAGGGAGAGGCCACCTCAGGTCTGGCAGTAGATCCCCCAAAGGGAATTTCTGGGTGAAAGAGAGAAGTTCTTTATGAGTGTACAAATTAAAGAGTATCAGAGATCTTGAGAGCAATGGTATCGTTGCTTAAGAAACCAGGGGATTCAGTGTCTCTTCTGCAATGCTTATCAAGAAAATAAATGAACCCCATCGCCAGCTCTGTCAGCGCGCTCAAGCACTGTCAAGACCCGCTGAAGGCGAAGGCGCCGAAGCCGCTTCGACCCCCCCCTAAGAGAACTAAATTGTGTGGAAGTGTTAAACCAAGAGGCAGCCCCGGCAGAGCCGCGTGGCCCCTGCGCTGCTCACGCTCCCCCCGCCCCGGCCGCCTCCGCCGTGGCCACCAGGCGGGGCAGCTCCCCGCACGGCCCGGCCGCGGCCCCCGGCCCCCGCCGGCCGCCCGCTGCTGGAAACTGCTCTGAGAAGGCGGAAGAGGAGCGGACTGTCTCCTGCGAGCGCTGGAAGCTGAAGCACCGGCGGTTTCTTCTCTCGTGGCGATCGAAGAGGAGAACCAGGGCGAGGCAGGGTGGCGCTGGTTCCTCGCTGGGGTTCGGCACCGGGCTGCCCCGCAGCGGAGCCCCGCGCTTCCCGCGGGGGGTGCAGGCTTGTTACGGCAGCCCCCCGAGAGTCCCCACCGCGCCTGCGTTTCCATAAGTAAGCCGATAGAGAAGGCGCAGCCTTAGCCCTCTGAGGTGAGTGCTGCTGACCTGGACCGCAGGGTCGGGAGGCACCGCCGCTCTTGACCGCCACAGCGTGGGGGGAAATCTCAAATTAAGCCTTCCTAAGCAGAATTGCTGGCATGAGGAGCAAAGGGTAGGAAAAGATGGAGAAAAACCCCGGTATCAAATGAAAGTCTGCCTGATAAAGTGAGCAAACTCCTGCCCGCACCATTTTGCACTTTGTTTACTTGTGGCTTCATTAAAATTGCATGCGGATCCAACGACTAGATTTTGTTAATGGCCCACACAGGGACAATCGCTGCTGAAGCCTGAACACTGTGATCAATTTTCCCTAATTATTACTTTGTAACCGTTTCTAATTTGACAGCTCCTGCTGAACAAGGGTTCATTTGTTTTGCTTCATTGTTTTGTATAAGGAAACATCCGATAAGCACAACAGCAGAGCATTAATAAAGGAGCCCACTAATTTGAAACATACATTAATCGCACGTTAAGAGCATATAATGGCCTTCATTAGGGCTCCTGGAAAGATTGTTCATTGCAGAATCCCTCCAATGGGTATAAATCACAGGGCTGTGTTGCTCCTACTGCAAGGATCAGGAAAAGTATCTAAGTCCTTGTGGCCTGCAAGTCAAGAATGGAGGGGACAAAGAGGTTCATTTTTCACCTTGGCTCTGTTTTGTAACTGTCAAAAAGATGGAATAAAGATGGATATATTTGCTCACAGTGAAGTTGTTTCTAAATTTCTCAGCAAGCTTAGGAGGGTTTAGTTGTTTTCCTCGGAACAGAAACATGAGGGATGGTCAGGTCTCTAAGAATGAGGTGTAGCTCGTGGCTCCTTGAAGGCTTTAAAGAGAGACGCGTTTCTAAAGCAGCGATGCGAGAATGGACGACTGCACGGGTCAGCAAGTCCAGTCTCCTGTTGGCTCAGCCAACCCCAGCAACATTTCTTCCATGAACTCACGGAGTTCTATCTTATATGTGTAAGGGTTTTTAATTTTGATTCCTTTTATTCCTGTAAGCTCCTTTTGGCAGGCTATTCCAAAACTTCATTTTGTTGACTTGTCTCAAAATTTGTGTTGTGGGGAAATTTCATTATCTGGCTCTTCTGCTTCCCATTAGCCCCTTCCGTATTCATTGTGTGATACAACTGGTCCCTATCTGCAGTCTAAAAGTATTTGACAGTGGTATGTTTGTTTTGGTGCCTCCATCTCTGCCCCTACAGTGACCCTTATGGGGTTTTTTTATGGTGTTTACCACACTTTATGATTTTTTTTTTTTTTTTTTCCAATTTCAAGCTTAATTTTGCTAAGCTAAACAGGGCAGGCTGTTTTGGTCTCATTGGGTGAGGAAGGCTTATTCCTTTCCTGCATTCCAGTCTTTCTTTTTTGAGGGTGAATGATTTGGATTATAAGTTCCAGAAGGAATTTCCTCAATGATTTGTGCAGTTGTATTAAAACCTCTTTTAACTCCTCTGGAAATACTGTAACTGATAAATCCTTGGATTTTTCCAGTTTACTTCTTCCTCTCTTTTTTGATGGGCTTTGGTTTTGTTTTGTTTTGTTTTTTACTTAGTGTTGCAGCACATTGTAGGTCTCCTAATAATGCATTGGTTTGTCCAGACATGTTTATCATTTTTAGCTCTCAGCTGATGATGAGTCAGCTTGGAGCAGTCATTTTTGCTGCCTTTTTACTAAGGCATGATTTGCACTTGTGCACATTGTGCTTTTGAATTTAAACTGTTTCTATCTTTCCAAGCCCCATGATCATTCAGTTAGTCCCATAAAATATTCTTATCTTCCTCAGATATTGGCAATGCCTCAAAATTCCTGTCATCAGGAAGTCTGCTCACCTCGTGCTGCTTCGCGTTCACCAGCTCCTCGCTCACTCTGGTTTAACCAGCTCCTGTCTTCTCCAGGGTGGTCTGCTTTAAACGTTTTGCTGAAGTTCTCATGGACTAGGTAGGTAGTTCCTGCTTACTCTAGACCTTTAATCACAAAGTACAGATATCAGATCAACCTGGTTTAGTCTGCAGCAATTTCTCCTGTTTCCCATTTCCTCTCCGTTCTTTATTCTCTCCTTCTCAGTTTGGTCTAGAGCACAGAGGTCACACTGATGGGCTTGCGGTTGTCTGAAACATCGCATATCCTTAAATACAGCTACTGAAGGTCTTGTTCTCCACTTGCCCAGCAATATCCCTTCCCATTTTTTCAGTGTCTATTTAGTGAACAAAGTCCACCAGCTATCAAGGCCAGCAGCACCTGAGTCCTACCTTCACCTGAATTTGTTGTCCTGTCTGCATCTGAAGCCTTTGTATTTTCCCTCTCCCTCTCAAAACATTGTACTGTTCTCTACTCAGTCCAAACGCCAACGTCAGACCAGTAGGACAGCTTGTGCCACCCTCTTCGCAAATAGTTGTGCACAGTTGGCACGCTGAATTTTCCCATCTTATTTTTCTTGTTACGCAAACTATTATCACGCGGTCCTTCAAACATATTTTTCCTCCTTCAGATGTTTTTGTTTCTCCACTTTGCCCCCAGTGTACCCTCCAGGGGTGTTAGCACGTGTCCTCTTTGCCCCCTGTTGCCCCATGACTCAGCTCTGACATTGCTGGCATCTCCCCAGCACTGACAGGCTGGTTTTACCAACTGTGGACATTGGGGTAGAATTGCTACTAATGCTCACTGCCTAAGAAATGGAATCATAGAATAGTTTGGGTTGGAAGAGATCTTTAAGATCATGGAGTCCAACCATACCCCCAGCACTGCCCAGGCACCGCTGACCCATGGCCCTCAGCACCACAGCTCCATGGAGGGCTGGGAAACCCCTCCAGGGATCATGGGGACTCCCCCCCTGCCCTGGGCAGCCTGGGACAGCCCTGGACAGCCCTGCAGGGGGGGAAGTAATTGTTCCTCAGCTCCAACCTCAACCTCCCCTGGGGCAACTTGAGGACTTCAAAGGAAGTGGTTTCCATAGGGTCACTACCTGCTCAGAGAAGTCTGTTCAGTGACCACCCTGGTCAGGGAAAGTTAAGCAAGAGCCTAAAAATCAGAGCTTGTCTTAGCAGGTACTGGCTAGTGCATGATTTGCCCCAACAGCCTACTTAGACAAGAGGAGTATTCTTGGTTTTTAGCAAAAATTGCCTTGGCTGTTTCACCACTCTCAGATCATACTGAAGGAGCATCAGCCCTGGTAGGCTCTATCCCTGTCTCCATAGAGTGGACACAGTGCACATTGTGCTCAGGTAGACCAGTAATTGGCTGCAGGTATTTGCTGTAGGAAGGCAAAATTCCCTGCTCTGTTTCCACTCTGGACACTCCTCAACAACAGGGTGGTACTGAAAGATCGGGCAGTTTTGTCAGAGAGTCCTTCAGTTTTGCTGTCACTGGCTGTGTCCTGCTGCAGTACTGACAGTCATGCTTCTTTTCTTCTGACTGTCTCCATCCTTCCCACTCTCCATTTTTTTTTTCTAACCATTGTGAAATCACCTTTTTACTGGATTTCCTCATTAGCTCCTCTTAGCGAGCCTCTCCCAGCCTTCTTGCCACAGAAGGGTAAAAGGCAAGTGATAAGTCCCTGTTCCTCCTGGGATTGATCTATCCTGGTGAAAGGAGGAGGAGGAGGAGGAGTTCATCACGGTCCACCGCTCTCCTTTCCGGTGCTGCTGTACACGTCTAGTCCCAGTGTGCTTGATGATCCCCGCTGGTGTTCCTTTCAGCCCTCATCCTGGTCGGTCGGGGCGCGCAGCAGCTCTGGCTGCGGTGTGTCCTGCCAGGGGCTTCCCACTCCGCTCTAAGAAACCGTGCGCAGTGGCGCTTCCCTGGCTGCCTTCATCTTTAAGCATCACCCTTTTCCGGGGAATACACTCAGCACAGATTGTTGATAATTGAGATGAGAAGTGAATCTTGGATCTGATTTTCTGCACTCCATTTAGATTTCTATCCACTGTCCTTGGCTATTGCAAGTCTGCTATTACCGCAGGGTTGAAACATAGCTGGGGACTTTAGGAGAGCAAAGCAAGTTTAGCCATAAGTACTCTCAACTCATTCTTGCCATTTGTTACTTAAAATTTCTCTCGTAAAAAAGAATTTTAATATGTGCATTTGTTTCCTTTTTCTCTATATTTTTAGAGCAACTTTTGCCCTTCCTCCATTCCTCTAAGTGGTGACCGATTGCCTTATTTATGTTGCTCTAACTTACAGATACTTTTGCCCCCCCAAATTCATGTGAAAAAACTTCCTACTAATGCCACTTATTAACAGGTTTTGTGCTTAGAAAATACTTTCAGCCAACATGAACACTCTTCCCCCATGTTCCCTTGGTTTCTGAATGTCTTGGGCCTTTTAAAGAGCATTCCCGCTGAACAGTGCTGAATTTGTCAGCCACCCATCCACTAAAGCAGGTACCTTGGGGTGCAAATGACATCCGTGTGTCTGAGTAACCCCCTAATGAAAATGAGTGAGCCACAGATGCCGATGAACCCTGGCTCAGGGGCTGGCCTCCCTCCGTCTTTTATTCTGCTTTATATCCCAGACAGCTGCTACCATGCAGCCCAACAACTTCAGTCTTTTTACAGTTCTCCGTCTTCTGGTTACAAGCTCAACGTTACAATGCTCTCTGTCCAAAGCCCACTATAGTGGTATACCTTTATTCAAATAGGTAATTTGCATTTTTTAGTTGTTTATTAAAAATCTTGCCAGACCCAGATCCCCCGCAGCATTAGAGTGGTTTGCAGTGCTCAGTGGTCTTGCTGGATCAGCCTGCGTTCCTTCCCTCATTAATTACTGCTGCTCTTAAAAACAGGTATTGCTTTCAATTTCTGTTGATTTCTATAAAGGTCTTCACTTTTGATTAATAACCTGCAGCTTTTTAAAATTGTTATGGCCTCCTGGGTAGTGTTAGTCTGAAAAATAACCTCATGAGAAGCAGAACGGAGGGAGGAAAAGAAATATATCATAAATGAGCAGCTTGACATCACTATTGTAAGAGCTTCACTTTTAGTTTCCAGAAGCAAATGAGAAGGTAAAAAAAATCCAATCCAAAGAAAACCATTAAAAAAAAAAAAAATCCTGGGGGTATTTACACTTTTTAACACCTCACAGTTTCATTTTTTCATTCTAGAAATGGGAGAGAATTAAAAGCCACACTTCTTTTTAGTGGTGTAAGAGGTTAATAGTGGGCTTCTGTGCTCAGGAGCTGGGCTATTAAATGCCTGCTTGCCAGCTTCTCGTATTTGAACATTCCCCTACAGTGGAAGGTGTTTGAGACCTCAGTGTGCTTGGGTGAAATTGTACTTAGAAAATGTGACTTTCTAAGAAGTTACTACTGCAAGTGTAAATTATGCCACGAGAAAGTGCTTCGGAACAGTTGTCCGCTTCCGTCGAGGAGCACTTTGGGTTCCTTCTCAAAACATTCCCCGGGTGTTGCCGTAAGCAGCCTTTGAAGCAGAGCTGTTTTCTTGGATCTCTTATTTTGCCTCAGTTGAAAAGTTGTTTTTTGTTATTAATGGATAGCAAGAGAAGGTTTTGGGTTTGCTTTTTTTTTTTAACATAGTTGTGGGTTTGGGCTTTTTTTGTTTGACTTGGGGGTTTTTGAACTAAATAAAGAGATTCCTACAGTCAGATCTTCATTTGTCAGAAATGGAGCGATCACCGCTGAGTCCAGGGGAACCACTTTGCCTTATGAAACCGGATGGTATAATACTGCAGATCATAGACCTTTTTGCTAATAAATTGTAGTGAAGCTAGAAACATGGTGCTGGAAGAGATGGGAAATGATCCTTTAGTCTGTGTTTTGGTCTGACCAAGTAACTGTAGGTTTTCTGATCTATATCTGTAAAAAGCTCTTTCTAAAAATCCTTTGGGCAAGGAGAATTTGCAGTCTGCACAGAGCTCATGTCCCGTGGCTCACGGGAGGTCCTGCATGACTGGAAAGTTTTGTATGTGTTACTTGTCTCCTAATAAAGGATTTTCTCTTCTCCTCTGTGCTCAGGACACAGAGAACAATGAAACACTCTCCTTTTTAAGACAATCATATTTACTGCCAGGCTGCTATCATACTGTCTTCTCCCTACATCTTTTCTTATCACCTCTCACTTGTTTTCACTGCCTGGACTAACCTATTTGTAGTGCTTTTAATATAAGATACTCATTCACTTTCCCACTCAGTAATGAAGCACTCTCTACACTCTGTGAACTTGATCATGTAATTACTAGGTACATTTACAATCAGATTGGTTTCTGCTTCTCATACACACAAATTCAAAAGTGATTCTCAATATTTTTTCAGATTTTTCATAGCCAAAATTTTAAATAAATTTTGAATTGAACTGTCAAATTGCTCGAGTTGTTCCAAATATGTATTTTGCTTTAAAAATATTTTAACTCTTTTGCTTTTGTCCATTTTTTAAAGACTACTGCATCAGTCTTCAATGACATCATCTAATTAGTGTTTGGAGAGAGCTGCTTATTATTATCTTTAGATAATTATCTTTGGATTGTTGGTAAAAAATGGGAAATTACAATTTTTCAGATAATTATCTTTAGATTGTTGGTAAAAAATGGAAAGTTACACTTTTTCAATCTTCAAAAGAAACCCCAACATGTAAACATTTGAATTGCAAATCGATTGTAAATAAAGGTCAACCATGGCAAGAAAAAATGGAGCTGTTTGAATATTCTGGTTTGCACAGCCCGGCTCGTTCAGCACCATGAGACCTCTGCCTAAATATGGCTGGCAAACCTTGTTTGAGGGCTTCTCCTCTTTACACAGAGAAGATGGAAACGGATTCTAGTGAAGGGTTCATTGTAACACACAACCACAGACTCTTTCCTGTAGGAATCTGTCTTGTTCAGTGATGCCCTGGTTGTTTTCTGCAGCGTGACTCAGGCTGGTGTAATGAATGAGGCTCTTGCTGGTGAAGCCCCTGCTCCATTCATCTGAGGAGCTGGAGAGTGTGGTGAGTGACTGCTGGGAAGAGAAATGCAGCCTTGTACCTGCTGCTGGTAAAGAACACTCCAGGGACAGATTCACTGTCTCCTGACCACCGCCATAAAGTCACATTTGTCACAGTAATTTTGTCCTCCTTTCCAGATACCTCATTTGGGATGCCTGGGACCTGTGAAGTGGAGCTGCAGAACACCTCCATAGGCTACTGGAAGAGGAGGGAGATGGACACCTGCCACTCACAGCCCCTCTCTGCCCTGATACCCAGTGTGACTTTGGGCATAACAGGCATTCTCTTTCCATTTTTATTTTAACTCCTATTTAGAGTCAAAGCACATTTGTCACCATAAAATTTCCTGCTGAGTCACCAGTTCACTGGGACCCTCCTTGCAGTTCTGCCAGCAGCCTGTGCTGCACATTTCCATTTGATATTCTCAATATTTCTTTACTTTTAAATGTACTTTAAATATATGTTTCTACATAATGCTTAAGAAGTTGTAGTCTCTTCAGCTTGAAGTTTCATCAGAGCTGATTTTACACAAGCGCTCAACAACTCTGGAAGTCAGGTGTCTGATCCTGTATGGACACAATTTCTGTCCGTGGGACTTCCCTTGAGAAATGCCCACTGGGTGATTTGAAGCTATTTCAGCTAGACAGCTTCTGCACTTCTTTGAGCCCTGCAGTTAAGGAGTAGACTGTAAGACTGTGCAGAAGAGCTTAGCTCCAGTTGACAAAACAGCTGAACATCTGAACTGGATTTTTTTTATCAGTTCTGAAATAAAATGTCTTCTGATGAAATTCTATTAAAAGTCCACATGTCATTTAAAATCAAAATTCTTTTGATGTCTGGGAAGAAAGTGAGCATTTTATTTTATTTTTTCTCGAGAACTCAGAAAATTTTAAAACTCTGAAAAGAATTTTTCCATGGAATTGTTTTTTTAGTGGAGTAATAATTCTGGTCTGCTCTCTTCAAAGGATGTGCAGAGGGAAAAGGTAAATTTAAAGGATACCAGAGTTCCTTCCAAATGACTTAAAGAACCTCACTGCTCAACTTTATATCAGGCAGTTTATGCTTCTCTGTGTTTTAATAATTTTTTCCTTTTTCAGAAGCCATTGGGCAATTTTATCTATTATACCATGTTTTCAGATTTCCTTGCCACTCAAGTGTTGCAGCTTCAGGTTTGCTCTAAGGGATCCTCCCACCTTTTCCATATGACCCTGTTCCTTGGAAGAGGAAATCCAGTATGATCCCTTGAAGGAAATAAACCATGCTAGGGAATGTGCTGCCCTCATCGCTTCATTTTGGGGGGAAAAAAAGCCTGGGGAAGCAGAACATTAGTGTAAACCACCCATTTTCTCCACTTCTGTGTCTATCAGAGAGGCCCGGACACCAGGAGAGATTCACAAGATAGAAAGAGCTGCCATTGAAAGGGATCATCACCAACACTTTGGGCACCAGGTAAATCAATTCTAAAAATCCAGCTCCCCAGTTGCCTCTGCTCTCTGGCCCCAAAGGTCACTCAGGAAAGGCAGCAGGCTTTGGGGATGCAGCAGCTGATTCCTGGGGGCACACAGCCCCGTGTCAGTAACAATCTGAAGACGCACGTGTGGATTACGTTGTATCTACTGAGAAGGACGTGCACTTGGAAGGGAAAATACTAATTTTAAAATACTAAATGACAGTTGCCTTCCTTTTGAAAAGAAGAAGGACCCCTGTGGTTGTGAAGGGATTTTCTTCATGAATACACAGATTGCTTCTGTCTTCTTTGAATACTGAACAGTTAAAAACCTCAAAATCTATATACATCATGGTTGTGGTTCACTGTTAACTTCTGCATAATTATTCATGTGGTGTTGCATTCTGCCATGTCACATTTTCATAGCCTGTGAAACTTCCCTTTTCAGCATGAATCAGAAAGCACTGTCAAAATGAAGTGAAAGACCCAAAAAGACTGAATGTAGAAAACTCAAGAGTCTGTTCCGTGAGCTGGTGTCACCACGCAGGGCCCCTTCCAGCACCACCGCGCCCCTGCGAAGGGTGCTGATGGGTGACAGCTCCAGATCCGTACACACCCCGAGTTCTCCTCTCAGCCCCCTGGGGCTCCCATGGCACGGCAGTGGGAGCACCCACGTTTCCAAAGGTTTGTAAAATACTCGGAAAATACTAACCTCCAGATCCCAGCTGGGGTTCAAGCACAAAGAGACTTGAGCGAGGTCAGAAGAGCGGGCGCTTTTTGAAAAGTTACCATTTTATATCCAGTGGAGAGGAGACCACAGCTGAACTAAAGCCGTGTCTTTGTCTGTGGCTCTGGCCTCACGCGGCGAGCTCTGCTCACTCACCACGAGAATGGGGAGACTGCAGGACACACAGATTGTCAAAAGTAATTTGCGTTTTCTTTGAAACTTCCTGAAGTCTCTATTTTCTGCATGGATCTCAGCAACCCACCTTGCTAATTTTAAATGATATTACTTCATTTCCTTGCAAGCTAATAGCAAATTTAGACCTCGAACACTGCTGTCAGTTCTCCACCCTCCACTGCGTCCGCTGCTCTGTCTTCTCCCCTTTCCTCTTACATCTTTTCCACCTACTCTTTTTCCGCCTCCTCATACTTCAATTTCATCGTCACCAAATATGCCTGTGAGCAATTGTTTAAGAGTTTAATGATCATACAGCTTCTTTAGTTTGTTGTTGTCAGTGTGTGAGCAGATTGGTAAGACCTTCTCTACAACAGGGATCATCAAATGCACATTTATTTTCATTTCTAAAAATACATAACTTCAAAAGTTCTGATTTAATAATGTACAACTTAGCTGGTTTTTGTGTGTGAACAACAGAATTTCTTGAAAAAGCAGGAAGCAGTGATTACTTATTTTCAAGTGCTTCTTTTTTTTCTTTTTGTCTCCTTGCACCTCTGTAGTTTTCTTCAAATCATCCCTAGGCTTCATTTCTCTGAGCTCAGAAAAGCCCAGAAGTTGATGCCCTTTGAGGAGAGCAGCAAGAGGGGCAGTGATTTCAAGAACTACCAAGGCTGGTTGCAGCACATGTAAGTGGCACTTTGGGGCAGAGGAAAAAGAAAGGGGAAATATATTTGTTAAAATTTACATTGGACTGCTTTCAACTGGTTCTTACTTTGGCTAGAAGAACATATCAACCACTGTCAGCGAGACGAGTGAAGCTTGAAGGAATTGAGCCTTTTTCTTTCCTTTGAGCAGACGTACGTGGACAAACACCTTAAGCAAAGTTTGAGTAACTGCAGTGATTTTTCATACGTAGCATTTCCTTTGCACACAGAGGATAAAACTCAGAATTACGAAGCTTGCCTCAGTTTTTAACAGCTAGAACCGAACGTGGTTTCTGGCACACCGCGCTATTGCGTAGCTGCGCTGACCACCGAGTGCGTTATGGCAGGTACTGACTGTGCTGACGAGGTGCCGTTCCTCTGATTCTGATGGCTGAATGCAATGAAGCCGGCATTCGAGAAGCGGGAAAGGAAGGCGACAGCGGTTTTGCCACCGTTGGTTTTTGTAAATGCGGGAGGAAGTTTTTACATCTGGGTGGCTGCTCTCGTTTCGCTGGAGCTGACACAGACACCTACCGTGTGACATCATCGTTCCACTGTCCTCATCCAGCGCTAGGAACCTGGAAAGGAAGGGCAGGGAACACGGGAGCACTGTTGGTCCTTCACATAAACCCACGACACACCAAATGCTGCATTGGTCCTGCTCCCACACCACCAGGAGTGTGTGGGAGGACTGGGAGATGTTCGGAAGAAGGACACCAAGGGTGGGAAGAGCTATGTGATGGCACTGAGGAAGAGCTAATGAAAAAGGGCTTTGTCAGTCAGAAAAAGAGACCAGAAGGAATGTTATCCACATTTGTAAAACCTCTGTCTTAGTGAGATAAGGAGAGCTGTTTATGCCTCTCTCAGCAGGAAAATGAGAGAGAATCACGTTTAATTAGCAAGTGATGAGTCCAAAACCAACAGAGGGATGTGGCCCATGCACAGCTCGTAGGTAACCTTGAAACTCGCTCCTGCGTGATACCGCTGACAGAAAATGTGTGTGGTTCCAAGAAGAGAGCAGAGACGTGCCTGGGTGAGGCTCTTCTACATAAATTCTGGGGGATACAGCATTCTGTGGAAATGTTTTGTGTTTTCATTGCTTGTTTATGCTTACTGCAGTATCAGCTGGTGCAGTATCGGGGAGAATCCTTCTACAGCTCCTTCACATTTGAATAATTTCACACATTTTCTTTCCTCTGTTTCCCGTAGGTTGCTATTTTCTCAATGATCAGTCGTCTTGCTGACGGTCAAAAAACCCCAGGCTTCTGTTAGTTTTTTCTTCTGGTTGGAATTAACTTTCTTTACAGCAGTGTTTCAAGTTCAGGTGGATGAAGCTGTTTGGCTCAGTAATTTGTTTACTGGAAAGTGCACTGAAGCCAGTAAGTCAAATTGCCAGTGTGCACAAAACTTCTGTTGTGGGTGAGGGGTTGTGTGAGCATATAAAAATGTTATAATAATATTTTTCAAAATACTTAGATAACAAAAAGTTACTTTTTTTTGGGGGGGGGCATTGTTTTCAAAAAGTATTTGGAGAGAATAACTGTAGAGTTTTCTTAAACTCAGAATGTTTTATAAAGAAAATGAAAATAAAATATGAAGATTGTGTTTTGGGTAAAGTTAAATGTCTTTGTTTGAGCAAAACAATATTTTATTTTAATTTCTTTCAGCAACAGAACTGCAACATTAGTTTTCTTCACGGTTCTCCAAGAGATCTTAACCAGAACAGACAACTTAAGAATTGAATTTCCATTTCCTATTATAATAATGTAATCAACACAGATTTTTTTTCTTTAAGTGTCCTTTCCCTCTACCTCAGATAACTGCCAACAAGTTCCGTTGTGTTCTCTCTCTGTGTAAGCCATTCCTTCAGCAACCTTTATTTTAATAAAGGGTGATTCCAGTCATTCCATGAATATCAGCATTCCTTTGGATTTTCACTGAGGCATCTAAAGCCCAGCCTGACCCGCTCTCCTGCGCACACAGCGGATGGCGATGGCTGGGACGAGACGCGTTCCTCTTGCAAACTAAGGACTCGTCTGGCATCGCGCTGTGCTTGCTCTACAGTAAGTCATTTGACCTCGGTGACTGCAAGCAAGGTGATATTCAGAACAGGATGATACCAGAGGACACAAGGTAAGCCTCGTATGTAACCTTTAACTTGTAACCTTTATTTCTCAGGCAATTTTTCTCAAAACCAGGAAAGAATTACTTTTAAGGATTTTTTTTTTTTTTTTAATCGAATCAGAGAAAATACAGAAATACTTCTGAAAGACTTCTTGATTTTTTTTTG
This sequence comes from Megaceryle maxima, assembly GCA_024605025.1. Classification (NCBI taxonomy): domain Eukaryota; kingdom Metazoa; phylum Chordata; class Aves; order Coraciiformes; family Cerylidae; genus Megaceryle; species Megaceryle maxima. The sequence goes on from JANHGN010002053.1 coordinate 82,818, forward strand.
AGGTTTAGGTTTTGGGATTTTTTTAATTCTAAAGACTCTAGAGAAGTAAAATAAAATTTTAATAAGTTCCACCCTCTTGATCCCTTCCTACAAAAATAGAACTGCTTGCAAAAAATAACAGCAGGTATAGAGAACTTATACTTACTTTATGTTGTGGGTACTTGGAAAGAAGGATTGACAGTAGGAGTTCATTAAAAGGATAAAATCTGCATCTGAAAGGCTGGACACAGGCTGTAATCGCTGCTGGGAAGGTGACTTAAGGATAATAATCTCTGCTGAGAGCTCTGGTGATTTCTGGCTTGATTTCTGGTTTCAGTCCCAAGCCGGCAGACCCAAACCAAATGTGTCAGTTAGAGGCTTAGATGAAATTTCAGCTTTGTCCTAATTGAAACTTCTGCAGTAACTGTCAGCAGAAGGAAAATGCAAACTGCCCTGTACCTCTCCTTGCATTTGAATAGGCGGGGACAGACCTTTCTAAAGGTCCCGTGGCTGAGCACCCAGCTGTGGCACCTTGATTCAGAACTCTTACTGAGCTGGTTCATGAAAAATGTCTTTCAGCTTCCCAGTCTCTTTATGAATAGGAGATTTAGTTTTACATTTTCTTACTCTCGGTATGAAAACCAGAAAGTGTACAGTACGAAAACCATAGCACATCATAACTGGTTTCATCGGACCTAAGTTTTGGATCCTTCTTTTTCAATGAACTGCAAATGGCCTCTTCTTTTATTGTATTTTCATTTTAGTCACATTAGTTTTAATAACTCAGTCAAACATATGTGCTGTGTATTGTGGAAATGGGCAGCTGGATTATCTAGGGGTGTCAACTGCTTAATATTCAAGCAATTATAAACAGTGATTAATTGTGTCTGGCATTAAAAAAAGCAAAACACAAAAAGCAGATTAATGTACAAAGTGTGAAAATCAATGCAGTCTTCCATTTTTTTTACCGTGCGTTGCAATAATAGAGAATACGTGGATCACACTGCACAGAATTTGAAGGGAGATTGGGAAACGTCTGACAGATCACAGCTTGCTTTCATGTAGGAAGAAAAAGAATGAATGGATGGATGAATGAATTAATTAATGAATGAAAAATTAATCTTTCCATGCCTCCTTGTGTATACGTATTTGCAGGCACATGCTTGCATATAAATACACATATATAGGAAAGAACTTCCCTGCCATCACAGGTCAAAGGTGGTCTGAAGTGTTAATAAAGATGTGAAGAAATGATCTTAAGCAAAATGAATCAAAAGAGAAGGAATCTTAGGACAAAAGTCTGCTTACCCATCAAGACCACATGCCACTTGTGGTTGCTGCTAAACCTTAGTGCTGACTCCTGCAGCCAGAAAAGGTGCCTGGGGGGCAAGAGGCTGCGCGGCTGCTGCCCCGTCGCACAGACTGCACTGTCCCCAGCACCCGTAACAGGCTCGTGGAGCCCCAGTGATGTATTTCTGGGGAGTGCTAGGAATGTTTGGTGCAACTGCCATTGGTTGTCATAGGTGATCTTCAGACGTGTGGACTTAGTAACTTCACTAGTGGTAACAGGACTGTGCTTTTTGCTGTATTTCATCATGTGCTTTTTTAGGTATAGTTTTCTTGAAACATCTGCAAGTTGCTTACTAACAGGTTGTAAATTCATACAATTGTTTTGGGTGGAAGAAACCTTTAAGACCCTTAAGATCATCAAATCCAAACCAGTTAACCCAGCACTGCCAGGGCACCACTGACCCATGGCCCTCAGCACTACAGCTCCACAGGGGGCTGGGAAACCCCTCCAGGGATCCCGGGGACTCCACCCCTGCCCTGGGCAGCCTGGGACAGCCCTGGACAACCCTGCAGGAGGGGAAGAAGCATTCACCAAATTCATCATGAACCATGGCAGAACGGGCCTTCAGGTAAATATGCAGCTCTGGAAGAACAAGAGGGAAATAAGACCAACGAGCTGTCAGCAGGAGAGGTCAACACCACTGGTTCCCCAGGACTGGACAGAGCCCTCAGGCTGGGAGCTTGTCACAGAGGAGGGATTTATTTCAGCGCCTCAGCACCAAGGGTTCATGCTCAAGGGAAAAGTGGTGAGTCCTCTGCTCAGCTGCAGAGCTTGATGACATCATTGTAGTCTTGTGCACTTCAGACTCCCTTGTGTCCAGCAGTATGGGGCAGGCTTCACTTACCCAGGGTTACCCAGCCTGGCAGAGCCACCTCCCCTCACAGGGTTCTGTAGCTGGCCTCATCTTTGCTGAACAAAAAAGTCAGTTCTGCTGGGAAAATAGGATGGATCCTTGCCTGAGGTACCGTATATATTTAAATGAAAACATCATGGTGTTTGGTTACTTATTAGCAGAAAAATAACTGCAGATATACATATTAACTTACAACTGCAGGAGGTATTTGTGAGAAGTGTTTGTTTCCATTGACAGACGAGGGAGAAAAAGCTTCTCTGAAGAAGATTAGATGGAATTCTAAGATTTGTTGTTGTTGTTGTTGGTTGCTTTTTTTCTCTAGATTATCTGATTAAGTTATCTTCCTGAATCCCATGGTCACGTGAGTTATTGTTACGATGGGTCATGCCAGCAACATCCTTTACTTTAGCTTTTAAAAAAGTCTTGTTACCCTGGCAACTGCCACATCTCCTCCTTCAAATAACATGCACAATATAGAACTTGATCTTTTGCACTATGGAATGTTCAAGAGAAAAAATCCACTGTTAAGCACTCCTTTTTCTTTTTTCTTTTTTTTTTTTTCACATTTTAATGAGGTTTGGATGATATTTTTAACGATTTCTCTATCTGCTTTTCCCATTGGAAATAGTTTTCTAGAGAAAACACCTGAGTGCACCGATGCATGCACCCCCCCTCCTGACCCCCAGTTAGTGGCAGCGATTTGTTTCAGCCATTGCATTCCCTCAAATGGCTCAGACAATAGGGTCATTAAGCTAAAGCAGACAGAAAGATGTTCCCTCAGCTCACATTTATCTAAATTGTTTTATTCAAAACCTCATAGTTTTTAAGACCAGAAGTGGCCATAGTGGTTATCTAGTCTGGAGTCTTGCACAGCACAAATCACAGGATTTCAAGCCACAGGTATCTTGCTGAACTTTGAGGAGAGTCTCCTCGCCACCACCTTTGAGCAGCAAATGCAGCAGACACCCAGACTGGGCCCAGCTTTGGTTGCTGCCAGGCTGAAGGCAGAAGGGGTATCCTGTGTTTTCTGTGCTTTGCCTCGCCCCGGACCTTCCCAGGCCTGGCCTTTGGAGCAGTTTATTGTGCTGTGACTATGTGTTCCCTCTTCTGAGGGGCACATAAGGCTTCTGGCTTCCAAGTGTCCTGTGGATAGAGGTTGACAATGTCTCAACAGCAACAACAAAATAGAATTTTCTCTCCAAAATTTGCATTTTTAAAACTGCACTGAATAAAATGCAAGGTCAAGCAAAGGATTTTGTTCAGTCGTTTATGATCATCCCATTCCTGTTCCCGGACTGTCCAGTGGTGCAACCCCTCCCTCCCCCAGCACATCCTCCAGGTCTTTGCACAATTCTGTTTGCCCTTAAACCTCCTGGATTCCAGTCGTTAAGCTGCCAGTTATGCCTTTAGACACCTCTGCAGACTGTACAAGCCACCCAGAAATTAACATACTAAGCAGATACTCGTGATTTTAAACCAGTAAGATTTACCAAGATGGCAAAGACATATTTCTCCAGGGGTACGTAACCCGTTTCTTTCCTAATTGAGTCAGAAAGCTGGCAACAATATTTGCCAAGCCTGAGTAAAGTAATGAACACTTCAGTGCAAATGACTGCGGGCAGGTTTCAAAGCAGCGAGTGATGGCATCAAGAACAGGAGAAGAAAAATATTTCAGTGAAAACTTCTGTCCTGATTCTTCCTAGAAAAGTGAAAATCCACAAATTTTTCTATGAACTCCTTTGAGACGTTTTGGGGTTTTTTTCCCCGTCTGTGAGACAGTTTTTCTTTCCCCTTATTTCTACTAAAGAATTTTGAGAAGACACGGGATCTGTATTAACAAATTTGCTCTCAGTACTATTTGCGTGCATCGCACAAAAAAAATTGGTCTTGAATCTCTTTCCTCTGACAGGTAACATAATTCTGCTGAATTCAGTGAAGATACTCAGTTGGAGATCTGAGGTAAATGAGAAGAAATCCAGCTGTTTCTATGAAATTAGAGAACACTGTGGGGTTTTACTTCTATAGATTTTAATAGTTTTTATTTCTGAGAGAAGAGAATGAAAAGAAAAATGTGTGTTCATTGCTTCAAGCCTGGGTTTTCTAAACCTGACTCAAGCAATTAAGGGTGATCTTCGCACCAGTAACATACACCTTTCAGAATTGTTTTGCTGGGCTGCCTGTACAGTTACGGCAATTTTGTCAAAATTTACGCTCTATGAAAAAGCCAAACACGGCTCTCAGTTAATTTGTGCTTGGACAAAGTGACTTTTCCACTTGTTTCAAGCAATGAAACGAGAGCGAAAAGGCGGCATTGTGTGGGAAGTGTGGGAGGAGACGAATCACTGATAAAGGAAAAAAGAGAAACAAGCCAAGTCACGCTGTTTCTCCTCTCTGGATTGTTGGAAAAGGTACCGCCTGCCTGATGTTCCAATCCCGGGAAGTAGGACTTTTTTTTGTACTAATAAATGAAAAATATGTCTGATGATCTCCGGGTCTGTAGGCTTTTCTTCTCAGGAGCAAGCACCGTTAGAGCCCTGCAAGGATCAGCTGAAGTTTCTCTAGTTTCAAACTCCATAAAAATGAACTGATCTCACATCAACTGTTGCAATCCCAAGAGAAGATCATCCTCATAATTTTTTTCCTCCTTTAGGCATCCAAAAATGGAAATTTTCATTTTGATTTTGATAAATATATAATAAAGAATACAATATATATTCTTTTTATCCCATTTGGAAGAAGACATTGTTTTAATTTAAAAGTTGTTTTCTACTCTTCTGAGGGTAGGGGGTTATGAAATCACGTTTGTGTTTGCAAAATGATATTTTTTAAACACACACTTTTTTTCTGGAGGTGCCTCTTTAGAAATAAACATCCCAATTCTCTGCTCCCTGTGTCTCCTCCATGTGAGGTTTTGACAACATGGGAACAGTCCACTCACTGGACTCACCTGGAATACACATTTCACATCATCTAAGAGGTCCTTGCATGTGCCTTAGAAGAAAACACATGGCTAGAGTCATAACAGATTTATCAGCAGCATATGATTTTGCTGCCCATTTTACATGTAGACAAAAGGACCTGCTCCAGCCAGGGAAAGGCCGTTTGTGGTTCAGTGAAATCTTCCCCCTGTGACACATTTCCCAGTAACCAGTGGAGACCAGCAGGTGGAATGGTGTTTAACTGTGCTATGGATGTTTGTCCTGGTGGCCAAAATCCTGGGAACTGCAACACAAAATTTAGCCAGATTGGGAGGCTGCACGTTGAGGAAATGTGCAAAGCCACAAACAGTCACATTTTTATTTCCCTGGTTTTTAATTGGCTGGCTTTTGTTGTTGTTTTGTTTTATGGGGTTTTTTTGGGTTGGTTTGTTTTCTTTGGGGATTTTTTTCTGCATTTTCCCCAGTAAACATGCATTACATGATCTCAGCTTTAACTTACATTGCAGTTGCAGGGCACCGTGCCTGGCATCCTAAAGCCTGGTATCACTGCCCAGGATTGTGCACTTACAAAACTCCTGCCTCGACGGTCCCTTCTCCACTGCCTGGATGAAAACAAAGACAAAAGGAAATAACTAAGTACTGTCGGTGTGTGGTTATGTTTGTGCTGATTCCATAGCCAGAGAGAGCAGAGTGATTCAGGGGAGCTGAGCGCTTCAAATGATCCAGCACCTGGATTTCACATTTGCCATCTCTCTGTTCCTGCTTTAGGTCTAGTTAATTTTTTAAATCTATTGTGCCATTTTCTGGAGTATAATAAAGAAACAGCCCCAGAACCATCAAATATCTTCAGGTGTGAACAATGTAATAGAAGGTAACCTGTTTTAATCAGATAAATAAAATTATGTATTCATAGAGGAGAGACATAAGTATAGAGAGAAAATAGCACAAATATTACATAAAGTGCCAATTGTCAAAACATATTTCATAGTAACCTTATTATTTCATAATAACCTTAGAAGCTGCAGTCCATTTTAATCTACTGTTTAAAGCAGACTTTATTATAAGTAGAAACAAATTCTTTTTCTCATTAACATTACAAATTAGAAAAATAAGACATTGGGAAGTTTCCTGCACATTTCTTGCATGAGCATCAGAAAGAACTATTTTCACTCAGAAGCAGGAAGAGATTAAGGAGCCCAAACTGCCTGTCCTGGTCTGTCTGTCACAGCTGCTGCATTTTTCCATGTGCTAGGGCCATGTTGCTCTGGAACCTGCCTGTCCTAACTCAGCAGAACCGTTTTTGAGCTTTTCTGCTTCTGCAGAACTCCCCAGAAAGGAGGTTGTGCAGAGCCTGGCCCCAGCAGCGGGCTTGAAACTGCGCAGCTGGATTTGGGTGACATGGGAAAGGCAGAAAAGGAAATTGGAGTGGCAGGAGGTGAGAAGTCCTTAGACTGATGGAAAAATGGAGGGGACAGGTACTGCGGGCAGTGGTAGCACACAGTCAGCAGCGTCAGGACATCGCTGCTCTTGGGTAGCTTTGGAGAGGTTCCAGTGCTGGGGCTGCCCCTTGGTGCTGAGGCTGCAATTGTGCAAGTGTTTGGTAACTGGTTAATCTGAATTTCTGTCTTCTAGACAACATGAGTTTAAAGGCAGAGCCCAGGGAGATGAGGACTGGTTTCCTGTGGAAAGGTGAGGTGCTGTGGCTCCCTCCCACCCTCTAACTCCCTGGGTCCCCAGCCTTGTGCCTCCCCAAGGGAGCACATCCCAGGGGTGGCTGGCGTGCAGCTCAGGAGAGCTTGAAAACTATGCACCCTGGAGTGGGAAGAGTCAAACCTTATGGTAGATAGAAGGATGATGGGGTTTGAGCACCTGGGTTCGTTCCTGAGGTTCAAAGGGAAGTGTTCTGTTTCATTAATAAGCTTATGGCATCCAGCTTCCTTGTAATGCTTTCAGTTCTGGAGGTGGCATGGCTTTGGTTCAGCCATAGATACAAAAAAATGTATTGCATTTGGACACGTAGGAAAAGTCAGCGTGGCGTAAAGTAGTGTGGTGTAGGGGTTACAGAAACAGCTTGGCTTGCTGGGGCAGCCTTGCTGTCTTCATTCAGTGCTCCACACGGGCTGGTTTACATTTCTCCTTAGTGAGGGATTTGAAGAATAGCATGGAAAACTGAAATACCTGGGTGAAGTGTAAGTGCTCAGATCAATCCGAGATCCTCCGGTGTGGTAGTCAAACATCTCAAAAGCAGAGGATGCGTTGTTAAACACAGTGAGATATTTCAGGAAATGCAAAAGGCCGAGGACATATAGGAAACCATTACCAAAGCAAATAGAAGCCAATAAGGTGGATGTCAAAGATAATCAGAGGTTGCTGCATTTGACTTGGAGGTTCTCCTACCCACGTAGAGTATTAAAAGACAGTAGGAGCAAAATGACTGAAATCAAAATAAATGGCTGAAACCTGTTTCATATTAAAACAACAGTGAAACTTCTTTTGGCTGCAGTGATGAAAGATTGATTACAGTGGGAAATAAGCTGATTTGTCTAGCCAGGGAAAACTATGGATTTAGATACTGTATTTGCAGGAGCACCAACAGCTCGCTAATAAAGAGAATGTTTGGATCGGGGAATAACAGACACAGAAATCTGGACGAGGGCCAGAACCAGAAGCCCCATAGTGGAGACAAGTATTATCTGTGATGGGGGGGGGGTGTCTTTTTTTAAAACAAAAAAATCTTCCAGGGCTCCAAAATGAAGAAGAGAAATAAAAGATCATTCAATGCAAAAATTGAGAACCGAGACAAAAGAAGGAAAATGATCTTTAAATTGAAGCTTCGGAGCCTAAAAGGCATTTCTGTCTCTCTTTAAACTAATACCGTAGAAAACCACTGTAGATGGTACTACAGCAGTTACACACCCACCACCAGTCTGAACACAGCGCTGACACCGAGGCATCGAGAGTCCTTACGGTGAGATAAAGAGGATAAACTCTTCCTCCTTATTGCTTTGTTGTCCCGAAGGGCTATGAAGACACACACTATTAGATAAAATTACATTTACTGCTACTCCTCAATCTGTATTAATCCAAAGCCACATGGAGTAGCTCCTTGCACCATGAAATGAAGGGAAAAGAGCAATCCAATGCACGTCTTTCTGAAATGCCATTGAGAGAATTGCTTTAAAAGTCCATTCTTTCCAAAGTTTTGATGCTGCCTTTGTCATGGCAAGCAGTGTTGTCTTTGGCTGAGACCATGTATAAACCAGTGGTGGCTTTAAGCCGCGTGTTGTTCTGTGATACTGCAAGAAAACTGTTGAAACCTCAGGAATGTTTTTCTCTCGGAGAAACTATTGAAATATTTGGAAGCTTCATTACAATCAGGTAAATTTATTGGGAATTCACAGTGATGTAACTAATCATAGTAGAGGACCTTGCTGGCAACAGATATTTCTGAAGATGTCAGAGATGAGCTTTGGGTTGTATGCTTGGAAACAGAATATTTCTTTCCCCTGCCCAAATGGGAGTATGGCAGCTCTTCTGGTTCCAGGAGGGTGGAGGAGTCTACAGTCGGGAATCACTTGCTTCACAAGTGTGAACACTGATTTTGGCATTTAGCATACAGAGTATTTTTGAAGGAAAAAACGTTAGCCCGTGAAAGCTAAGTTCTGCTTCTCCTGACATGGTCAATAGCACTTTACTTACTACCTTGTCAAAGTAAAGCTCATTATTAGTTCATTGCTAAAAAAAGGAGATCAATTGGCCTGTTCTAGCCTAAGGTGAAATCTCTGCATTAAGAAAACAAAAAGACTCAAAAATTCAAGTGTTATCATATTGATAACATTTCTCATTCGTATTTTTTTATGTGCACCTTGTTTTTTGTTTAGGAAACTTCAGGAATTTCAGGGGCAGTTATTAATGCAATCCTTATGAGGTAGAAAATTTCATCTTTTAGATAGCAAACTGAGACATGGGGAATGGAAGTAACTCTTCCAAATCCTAACTGGCAGCCATTGACAGCTTTGGAGTAAAGATTTTAATAATCCTGCCCCCTGAACAATCATGAAGATAATTGTCTTTCTATGCGGCGAGGACTCGGTTGAACGGGCGCTTGCTGGGTGGCTGCAGTCGCATCTAGTAAGTAAATGACAAATACGTGGGTTGTCATTTTTAGTCTGGGACACCACAAAGTTAAGCGACAGCAGGTTGCTGAACAGTGGATGCAGTTACATCCACTGCCTAATCTGTGAAAAGCCTCTGGATTTATCTCCTCTCAGAGTGTTGGTGTCTCTGGTTTATGCTGTGGCTGTGAGGCCCTCGGATCCCGATGAGACCTGTGGCAGGCATGTGAAATTCCCAGGACCATTTCCAGTCTACCTAGAGGAATTCCATTTTGGGGTGAGGAATATAGGCTCTCCCTGAAGAGGAGCCTTGGTGTGGTTGCTTAGGAACCAGACAAAGGGATGCCAGGGAGAAAGAAGATGTAATGGTAACGAATGAAAACATCATCTGTGGCAACATCTGACTCACATGGGTCACTGGAAGAAGCTTTGTGCCTGTATGGCTGATGAAAGCATATTTTCATTTCTGTTAGTTCATTCTTGTCAGAAAAGTTGTAACTCCCTTAATTGTAATTTAGCTGTAAATTATACTTCTATTCACAGAATCTGGTCAGAGTTTGTATGCATTATCCGAGGGAACCAGGAATTAAGAAATTCTCTCTGAGAAAAACTCTTCTAACAAGCTAATGAGAATAGAGGCTTTATTTGTAACTCGGTTTATGAGCAGCACTTGGGCAACATTTGTCTTGGGATCCCTGATTACAGTCAGGTACAGTAGATTAAGGTTGATGATGATCTCAGAATCACATAAATAAACTTTGGGCTTAATTGCTGCTCCAAGCTATCCACAGCTGGAGGGGGTTTGTGATTCAGCTCCTGGTGAATTCCTCAGTGATTGAACACGCACTGGCAAACGTCAGCATATGGTGACACAACAGCATGTGCTGAAGATACCTCAGACTTTTAGATCTCCATACAAATATGCTGGTGATGTGCTGCACAGTAGACTGGGTGTGTAACAGATGTAACCTGCTCAGCCCAGGACAAGAGGTGGGTGCTGGTGGGCTGCTGAGCTGCCATCTGCCCGCACCCCCCAGCTGCACCTCTTGCCCCCAGAATTGGTCCTCCTGGCATCGTGTCTCCTTTGGTGATCTCCTTAGAGAGAACCTCTGCGATGCCAAAAAGGGTTGCAAAGCTCATAGCCACAACTGACACTGAGTGCGGAGGCACCTGGGAGTGTGCCCAGGATTCCATCACTGCATGTCCAGGGACACTGTCAGGATGCTGCTCTCCACCCTGACGAAAGAACTTGGTTTTGAAGACAGCTCTCTCTGGTTCTCCCCTATGACAAAACCACATGGTTCCACCAGGGTAAGGTCAGCACACTCTAGCTGCTCTGTGCTGAACACCCCTTTGTAGCCACAGAGCTGTGTGAAGGGTTTTAGGGTGCATTGCTCTGTCTGCCACAGCAAAGGTGCTAACACAGGTTGTGAAACCCTTGTGGAGGTGTTGTGCAGTCATTCCTGCTCCTGACCATGGACCCAACTTGCTTGGCCCTCACCAGCAACTTCTGCTCTGAGCCACTGTGCAGTTCAGATTTCTTCTTTTTTTTTCCATCTGTGGAAGAATTTTGAGGTTTGTTTCCCCACAGTAAGCATGACTCTGGGCTCTGTACACATTTGGAGGAGAACTGGGTGGTAACACCCTGGCATTCAACAACTCCTTTCACATTGGCCAACACTCTGCAAGGCATTTTGCACTGAACGTACTGGGCCTAAGGTCAGAAGAAAAATAGACCAGTAAGAAAAACAGACCCAGTATCTCATTTGACTCAGCTGTGTTTAAAACAGTGGTCATAGACCTCAGAATAGTGAGGTCTCATCAAGCTTCATGTCAAAGGGTTGAAAATCTTTTCAGGATAGAGTGGGTGTGGGCTTCAAATGAAAATAAAATTGTGATACAGTGGTGTCTCCTCAACTCAGTCTTTCCCTTTCTGCAGTTGCTTTTCACGCCAACACCATTGTCTTAGCAAATGTGCAGCAGCAGCCGAGGAAACACGATTGATTTGGTGAGATTCTTTTCATTCCTCTTTGCAAATTTAAGGTGCCCAAATTCTTCAATTCTGGTTTCTTTCTCTCTACTGGAAGCTTTATATATTTTTATTCTAATCTTAGCTTTTACAAATGCATCTTTCTCTTTTACAGACTCTTATATTCTGGTAAAATATATTTCCTTCAGATTCCCCTCCAGTCTCCTAATCCAGATTACTGGACCAGGCATGGTTTGAACTCATTACCTGCAGCTCTCTGCCTTTTTCAAAATCAGGTTTTGTTTTGTGCACTTATTTGCACAACTGCAAATGTATTCATGTAATTTTTTATTCACTCAAAGATAAATTTCACACATAACAAAATGATAAAACAGGTTGTATACTCATAGCTTTCCTACCTTGGTCTTTGCAAGTTTTGACCCGCTCCCATCAGCCACGTTCACTTTCCTTTCAGGGCTTGCAAACAAAGCTTCTGTCCTCTGCAGTCTCTGTGTCTTGAACTCCCTCCTGAGATCATCTCTGTCTTCATCCGCTGACAGTCGGTCCCTCTCGCCTCCATCTCCGAGGCTCCTGCTTTCATTAATATTTAGCGTTGCCTTTGATCTTAGGGTCTCCTGTCAGCTTGAATAAAGCCAGGCAAAAAAATCCATCGGTGAATCCTCCCTCACCGTGTTCCCTTGTGCAGACCTGACTCTACTGTATTTCCTTGCTCTTGAATGCATTGGGGTTTTTTTTAATTCTGAGAAGCAAACTGGGGTAATTTCAAACACATAAAGTGAGGAACACTGGAAAGTCATAAGATAGAATCACATCTTCGTTCCAAAACCAGGCAATTGTAGAAAAGATCTGTGCGTTACTGTGAAACAGCTTTAAGTAAAAACAAACTCCAATGCAATTATTTGTGACATTTCTTGTTTTGTTCTGTATGTCATTTTACTATTCATGCAGATAAATTTATTCATCTATGCAAAGACACTTATGACACCCAAACAGATGTTTCATGTCTTGCTGTAAAACAGAACAGTTTCAGACTCTAACGTGAAAGTGGAGATAAATCCATACACGTGCATTCTGTAATTTGCAGAGTTTAGGATTTTACACAGGGCTCCAGGGTGCACGTGTAACTCCACTGCATTCACCAAAGCCCTAAGCAGCCGTGAAACCTCACGGTGCATCCTTTGACAAGACCCAGGTCTTAAGAACTAACGTCAACAACTAGCAGATAGACTTTTTTTTTTTTTTTTTCTGGTCTGTGATCAATGTGTTTTGTACAAAATATGTTTTAATCTATGGATTTGCTTTGAGAACTTTGTCTGAAATCTGTATCCTCCCAGGAGATAAAAGTTTATAGCATTATTTGTCACACTACATGTTTACTACAAACAGTTTAAGATTAAAGGCATATTTATTGTAAGTACTGAAGCGATGAATTAGATGTTGCATGTTTCATCTATACTTGTCATGATGCTATAGAGCTTGTTAGCAGTCTAGGATGTACAGTGATTTAATGCTGGGTTCACATTCACTTTTCTATTTCAGGCTCAGGATTTACAGTTATCCCGTCACCATATTTCAAAATGGCAGAACGCTGACTCCTTACCAAAAAAAAAAAAAAAATAGAAATAATCCACTTAATGACTTAATAAGTATCTGAGTAAGAAGCAGTGATCGTTTGTAAAGGAAAAACTTTTCTTGTCACGTTGTCCTACTTGGATGTTTTCCTTACAAAGCAGGCAGCAAGTTCATTACCTGAACAAACAGCCCGTACAAACAAACAGATTGCTAAGTACTATCATTTTTGTCTGCACTTGCAAGTTAGTTTAGTTATTCTATTCTCATACATCTTATAACACAGATGAGAACATGCAAATTATTCCTCTGCTGCAAATTAACCCACATGTTTCTAGGACTGCAGATTGATAGCTCAGTCACTGCCAGCCAGCGTTGTATTTTAGCAGTTCCCGTCCATATAACCAAGCGTCCCAACGCTGGCCAGCAGAGCTCCTCCAGACATGCCAGGTTATCACTGGATCTCAGGGCTTCCTGCAGTGCTTGTCTGAATATTCACTTAAAATTTAAAATACGTTTCTCTGGTAGAACAAAACCCCGACGGCTACCGCGGTTTCCTCTGGCTCTGTGACTTTCGTGCCCACGCGTGTAGCCAGCATGCAGACAGGGATGATGGCTGAAGGGGGAGAGGCGTTACCAGAGAGCAGGTTTTAAACTTTCACTGGAACAACTTCCCTGAAACCTTTGTGTGAGTGTTGAAGGGGCATGAGCTGGTGAAGGAAGGACGAAGCAGAAGGAGTGGCGAGGAGATTCACTTGGGAGGTGTCAGCTGAATCTGGGAAGGATGCTCCTTGCAGAAAGGGCAGTCCAGGGCGGTGCCATGTGTACCAACTGTGTACAGCTGAGACTGACAGCAGTCTGTCAGGCCCCAGCCTCCTCAATTCACCTGATCCTAGTTCTCAGCAGTAGCATGGATGACCACCTGTCTGTGGTGGAACACACGGATGGGGAGCTAACAGCAGCAGTGGAAACAGGGAAGTGCAACTACAGAATGCCTGTGTCCAGCACAGCCTTCTCTAAGCCAAAGCAGACAGCAGCCCCATCATCTCTGTGTGTGGCTGGGTCACAGCCAGAGGCTGTCCCAGGATGGACGTGAAATAACTCAGTGGGGAGAGGAGCAAGGTGTGAGAGATGAGGAATGAACACTGCAGGAGGACCTGTGGGCTTTATGCCAATGTCTGCGCTGTAATTCACAAGTGTGTTGGAACCTCAAGCGATTTGCCCCTCACTTGTATTCTGGTTTTCACCTGTATTCATACATCTTATAATTTGCTGCAATATGTGTTTGTGCCATATTGGACAGGGAGATGAAAGAATGATTTATTAAGCACAGGATAATTATGAAGTTCTTGATGTAATCAGTTTCTCTAAATTGGTAAAATCTACTTTTTTTCTCTTTTATTACTAGGAGACAGTGATAGGGTTTTGTCTTTACTAGCCCCTTTTTCAATTAATTTTTCATGAAGGATGCTTCAGGCTCTTTGCTTCTCACACATCTTACATCCTTCATGTTACGCTGTAGGGGAGAGAGAAGAACATTATGCAAGTTCTGGTGCCCTCTTTTTATATTGCAAAATCTGTGCCCGTTCCTTTGACACTCAATATTAGCACAACAAGAGAACAGCATCGGTAGAAAACGTCAGAGCGTGGACCTCAGGTGCAGCAGAAAGGTCAATAGAGTGTGGTTTTTGGTTACAATACAAATTCCCTTTTTATTAATGAAACTTCATGAGAACCTCTTTATGTGCCCGGGTGCTTGCATTTTTTTATAGCAAACAAGAAAACCTGCACAGAAATATGAAAATCTGCACAGAAACCTGAGGCTGGAGTTTCTTTTTTCCTTTAAAGGTGACAGAAAAAATATCCATTTGATTTTGTCCTTAAACTGTATCATCTGTATTTGCTCTATACTATTAAGAGAGATTATAAATTGGAGCATCCTTACCAAGGCAATTCTTTAAATATATTTACAGTTCCAAACCTTTTATCCCAGAAATAAGGGGGATGGTCAGATAGCAATACGCATCAACAGGTTTAAATGTTCCTAACACAGAAAAGCAATGAAATGCACTTCTAAAACATAAACTTCATGAAAGTTAAGAAGGTGGGAAATGACTTGAAATACTTGAAAATGAAATACACTTTTAGTGCATTTTTCAGTTTTCCTGATGAGCGGCGATGACACATCAGGTACAACTCACTTCATGTTTCACTGTTGGAGGAACAGCACCAGACCCTGCCTAAAGTTCTCGAAGAGCTATGAAATATAAACCTGGTATTTTTGTGACCCATAATAAGGCTGTGTGATGATAGGCACTGGAAAGAGGAGGCTCCCTCAGCGATTGCTGGAAGTGCCCATAGATGGTCTCTCCCCTCCTGGAGTCTTACTTGCAGACACAGCCGTGTGTCGGTGAGGAAGAGACGGAAGGGATGCGTTCAGCCCACGCTTCCACTCCTCGGCTTGTAGGGCTGATGCCTGTCCTGGCCATGTCCCCAAAGGAGCAGTAACCATGTCTCTGCAGGGGAGGAACTTTGGCTCAGAGGGGCTTTTCTGTGTTACAGGAATGTAATTTTCAAATCTGTTTTTATTTCTAACACACTCTTTAGGATCTTTGACTGACAGGTAACCACTGTTTTACTAAATTAAGGGTAATGGGGGAATCTGCTAGAAAGTCTACAGAGGACCTTCAAAAGCACACGATTGAGTGCACTTAAAATAAGCATAGGGAAATAAATAGGCCAATTAGTGCAGTTATTGTGAAAACTTTAAATATGGTGCCTTGATTCAAACCTCAGGAGAACACGGCTCGAGTTAATTTTAACCGTTTTTGAGATGAGCTTCAAAAGGAACATGGCTACATTAACAAAAGCATCATCCCACTCTTTTTTTTTTATTATTACTGGATTTAGAGAAAATGCTTTTGATTCATCCCCCTCTGCTACCAATCCTGTTCCTGTCAAATATAAAATATGAATACTGGCCTTGGGTCAAATATGACTAACTGATCCTTATGAAATTACATAACTGGAGATATACTTAATATTCTCAATATCCTCAGCTGCTCGAGTAAAAATTGCAGCAATTCTGGACTAGCAGAAGGAAGGTTCCAGAAGCGTCCCCAATAGCAGCAGCAAACATCAACGAGCTTTACTTCTTGCCACTTACGATTGCATAGCAAAAAAGTAGAAGCACAAGTTACTTTCTTGAAGGTCAAATTCTCTTGATTCTTGGATTTAAGTCATTTAGTACAGAGTAATGAATTTAAAAATTTAATTGGGAAGGGATGGATTTCTAATATTGTCCTAATTAAAATCTTTTCATTTGACAAAAAATAATTCTGTTCTCTCACAAATTAATTTTGAAATGGCAATATGTAGCCTAGTTGTAAAATGTTCACTTTAACTAAGGATCATCTGGCAAAAAATGAAAACTACATTAAGAGTCAGTTTTCAAGTACGTGCATAAGATTTCTTTGACCATTTTTTAACAGTGGAATAATTGACACTAAATTCTGGTTTTGTTTTAAACAGCTCAGAATGTCCTCAGAACAGGACATTCTGAAAACTGCGTATAATGTCTCAGAAAGCTCCTTTACATCACTGCTTCTGTGTGTCCTGGGTTCGGTTCAGCAGCTGCTGGCCCAGGCAGCTGGGAGGGGCCACAGCAGGATTGACAACCGAGCCAGCCAATGGGATGCTGGATCCCACACTGAGCCCTGCCCCTATATAAGGGGAGGGATGGGCTGGGGGGGGCCCCAGTAGTTTTCAGCGTGATTGGAATAGCGAAAGTAGCATCTCAGACACAGGTAGAGCTTTCTCAGCTCGTGTCTCTGGCTTTGTCTCTCCTCCTTAGTACGGGTGCTTTCTTCTCCCTTTCTATTGTTTTACTAAACTTCTCTCAGTCCCTGGGGTCTCACCTTTTTTTCCTTCCTCCTGATTCTCTTTCCTGTCCCGGGGAGGCAAGTGGAGGGCAAGTGGCCGTGTGGTGTTTAGTTGCTGGCAGAGGCAGGGAGATGCTGTGATTTGCATAACCAGAGGGGCTCCTGTGGGGGTGTGAGAAGGGCCAGAAGCTCGGGTGGCCTGACTCAGCTGGACTCTGTGGGAAACAATGCAATCAGTTTTATTAGCAACAGTAAAAAAAGGAGGGGGGGGGAGAGGGAAAGGAGAAAAAAAAAAAAATCTCTGGCTAGTTCAAAGCTGGGAAACTCCTGTTTCCTTCCCCCAGAAATCAGAAGGGTAATTTTGTCTCAAGCAAAAGTTTATGGTAGACTTTTAAATTCAGAAGAACTTCATGCCCTGTAAAAACTCGAGAGACAGCTGGGGGAGATGGGAAGCAGGTTAACAATGGTTGCTCGACGGATCATCTTTAGAAGGAATGAAAAAGCAGGGGAAAAAAACCTGCACAGAATAGGGTGACTTTATGTTCATTATATATAAACTAACTGTACTGAGAGTGCATAATCATTTAGGGTTTTGCTTTCATGAAATCTGCTCACCTGGAGAGGGTGGACTGTGAAAACTTCACAAGAAATCTGAAGGCACATTGCTTTTGCTTCTTTATTCCAAAAAGTTGAGATTTGAGAGTAGCAGAAGGGAGTACTTGGATGTTTAAGGAGACACATAACGTTTTCTTTTTTTCCTTTAAGCCCACTCTTTGTTTGGAAGCTTATGTTCAAGTGAGACTAAAATTTAAGGTTTTAACTTCTGCAATTCTCTATTATCTTTCAGAGATGGTACTTGATCTCTGAAGGATGGGAGCTCCAAGCCAGCATTAGAATTAGCACTGGCATAAAACTATGTTTTATTTATATTGCTGCAATCAAAAATTAATACAGTTTGAAATATGGCAATGAGACAAAAGAGAATGGGTAAAATGAGAAACCATCCCTCAATGGCTGTCAAATACTCAATTCCAGTCTCCTTTACTTATGTATTTAGTGTCTTGTGAAAGCCTTGTACAGTAATTAATAACATACAGTTAATTCTGGATTTGGCAAGAGGTTTGAAATGTTGAATCTTAAATGCTGGGGACTTGATTCTCTATTTCACTGCTTAACATTCAGATTAGCAGCATTGTGAGAGGCTGGTTCAAAGTGGTAGCATCTCCCAGAGACTCCACATACCTGGAAGGGGTGCAGGAGGTGTGGGATGTTTAGATGATTTCCACGTTTTGATTTTGTTCTTCTGTGTTCTGCTTCTTCCATGGCTTAAGGCTGACCTTGGAAAGACAGGGAAACACTTCTGGAGTGTTTAAGAAGTAAATTCTCCTTTTATTTTTTTTTTTTCTCTATTATGGATGATAGTTTTTGGCCCTGTTTCAGACGTGTTGCTATAATGTAGCACAGTTTACTTCCCAGTTTCTGAAGGGGAGTTACCCAATTTCTGAATTACATTGATTTTAAAAGTGGAATGGGTTCTTACTACTTCTTGTTACTGAGAAAAGTTGGGTTTTTTCTTTAGATTTCACGTTTTTATGCTAAAACATAAGTTTGTGAAGATGTCTCCTCTCCCAGTGCAATATTTAAATGCCTCTAGAATTATTAAAGCTGTGACTTCCATTGACTCCTTGGTTTAAATTGGTTGTACTCGCTACTCTGGGGTTCTCATTAGTTGGATGTTGTATTACCCTTTATTTCCTTAATTTGCTTTTTGTGGCAGGCTGCATATTTGACTCTAATATGGAGAATTCAGAATCTCTCTTTGCAGAGGATTTTTCCAGACCTGCACAGTATCATCCTAGCATAGTCCACCTGTGTAGGACATTGATCCCATGACAGAACAGAATCATTTCTAAACTAACGTTACAAGTTTTTCTCAGAAATGATGAATTCATGGCTTTTTTTTTTTTCTTTTCCTAATGCTTTCTGCCAACTGATGGCAGAATAAAAGGATACGAAGTCTCAGTGAACAGAACGCAAAAGGAAAACACTTCCCAGTTGCAAGGAAATATGAAGGAATATCCTTAAAGTAACACTGGTGAGCTGTCTCTGCATGTTTACTGGGTGTGATTAATATCCTGTCCTCTCCAATGCCAGCACCTCAGCTGCCAACAGACACCTCCGTGTATTTCAAGTAGCCTCAAGCTACTGCCAGGTTCTTTAGGGCAGCTGGAGACCCATTCAGAGGATTTCATAAGGATGAGCACCTCATCTGCTGAGACTGGAAGGCAGGGACTTCTGTTTCACATGTAGGCCATTTAGAGGAATTGGGCACAAGCAAAGCAGTGATTTTTATTTTATGTTAAAATCAGTACTGTCCATTCTTGTGCTGTTGGCATTCTGATGAGGTAGCTTAAGGAAATTTAACATCCCACCCAACTGTGGAGGTGGGATGAAGAGGCTGTTGTCTTTCTATTTGGGTACAGGTAACTCTGCTATAGCACATCTGGCCCCAGGAGCCATCCTGTTTGTGAAAAAGCTGAGATCATAGAATTGATGTTTTGCGTTGGAAGGGACCTTAGAGGTCATCTAGTTCAACCCCCAAGGTTTGAAGAAGGCTTAAAAGAGAGGGAGGTGAGACTGCAATGCAAGCAGAATGTTGACCTGAGTGTTACTACCTCAGGAAAGGACATCCAGTGAGACTTCATATCCTGTGGCCTTAGGTTAGCTGTCACCAGTGTACCTTCAGTAAAGCCCTTTTTTATTGGAACATAATGCTGCTGTGGGCTTTTCATGGTTTTATGGAAGTAGAGTGACCTCTCAGGAGATCGTTTCAGATCTGGTTGCCTTCTCACATTCACAAATCTTGTGGCTCTTAGGGCTTACCCATCTCCTCTGCAGTGGTGAATGCTCAGCTTGATCTATCTGTGAATCAAAAGGGTTGACGGGCTGATGGCCGTAGGTGCGGAGACGCCCAACTGGCTTTCTGCGTTCCGTAGCGGAGGAGCTTTGTGTGAGGGGCACGACGTCTGGGGCAGAAAGCACCAAGAGATAGAGCTTACTCTACGCAGCGCTGTTCTGCTTGGAGGCAGGTGTTCTGCTTCAAGATTTGACATATTATGTCCCTGTAGCACTGTAATATAATGTAATTCTAGAATTATATTAGCTTCCTGATGGAGGAAAATGAAGCATAAAGATCGTGTAATTTTCCCAAGGCAAGCCAGTGCCAAAGCTAGGAACAGAATAATAATAGACAATGGTATTGTAGGACTGTCACAGTTCCAATTGCCCACTGTGGTGCAGGATGCCAGCAGGGTTAGGTGCTGACACTTGGCAGCATGCAGCCAGGTTAACCCCAAGGCTGTCGTCTTGCTGCCCTACAGCTCCTGGGGCTGAGCTGCCCCTGCCCAAGCAGCAGCAGGGGAGGAGGGCTGAGGCAGGATCTTCAACACTTGGTGGTGTGTCCCTGACCCTGGCTGTGCCAGAGCAGAGCCCAGGTGTTGTCACATGTGGGTGCTGGTGGATCCCACTTTACAGGTGGATGGGAGACAGAGCTTAACTGAGCAGTGGATGCTGGAGTTGGAGGAGATCTCAGCATCATTTTGGCTGTTTCCACTCAAAAGCAAGTCCCTCGGGGACTGGCACTGGAGCCGAACAGCATCAGATCATCTAGAGAACTGAAGCTGAATGAGAAAAGACCGAGTGAAGTGCAACGTCCCTTGCAGCCAGCCCTCTCCTGCTCCCTTGCCCCTTGAAGGGGATTGTGCTGGCACCTCTGTACTTCTTTTAGGAAGCAGTCTGGAGAATGTTCAGATGGTTTCTCATCTGAGCCGGGCTCAGGCAGGCCAGCCCTTTTGCCCTGACTGGCACTGTAATTTGGTGAAGCATCACATGTGAAATGAGTAAGGAGGAGGTGAGCGGTGTGGGACTGAGGAGAGATCCAGAGCTAGAGATCTGCTTCCCTTGATATCCCAGCTGTGATCCACCACTCCCCTAGTCATTGGGAAAGGACAGAAGAAAATACTTAGAGGAGTGGAGGGGAAGAGGAAAAATGGAGGGGAGAATAGGTTTTCAAGAGTGTTCGGGGGATTTACTTTCTCAGTTTCAGTCTGAAATCAACTCTTCGTATATCCCTGGACTGTGTGGCCCATGAGCCCATGTCCAAGCTCTTCTGGCACATCTCAGGTTCTGTTCCACTTCCCACCTTCCTCAGTGCTGACAGTAAGTCCTATCTTGCTACTACAAAGCATCACGTAATGAAAAGATATTTACAGTTGTTGCCAGATGACCACATTTCATCTGATCAAGGGAAAAGGCTTTCTAAGGAAAAAAAACATTTCTAAGGAAACTTCCTGTTGCTTATTTTTTACTGTCATGCTGCATGGAAACCAGAAATATGCTGTTTGAGATATCAGCAAAGCCCATTTTCTCCTTGGGTAGCAATTGCAACAGGAGGTAAAGTAAAGGACCTGTATTTCTGATGTCATCTCATACCATTCTCGAGTCATGGTACAAACCTGAGTGTCAGTGCCTGGTTTAGAAAAGGAAACACAAGGGTCAACAGGCCGTTGCAGTTCTGATGGTCCCATAAGGGTCATGGCTTCAGATGTGTTATTAACCAGCATCCTCTAATCTTCCACTGACCTTTCCAAGGGGATGGTCCCAGCTGCACATGGCTAAGCAGTTGGCTGTCATTATTCCCACACACTAAAGCCAGGTACCAAACTCAGCTGGTGATTTAACAATAGGCTTTGAAAAGAGAGCTCTCTGTCATGTCTACTAATGAGTGTTTCTGCTGCCTGCACAAAGCCAGAGGTTTTAAAATACTTTACCAAAAAGGAAGGAATAATCATCCTGCTGACCTGAGGTCTGGAATGCTGGCTGCTATGTAGTTGTCTGCATTTCAAGTATCTTTTCAAAACTTCATGTCTTCAGTAATAACGGGGTCTAATTACTATGGCCACTTGTTAAAACATAGGCAATTTGAAGATGTTGTTAATGAACATTCTAGTTAAATTAAGTCCATGTTCCACCACCTTTGCTGTTGAGTAACCTTTTAAGCCACAGCTTCTCATGTAAATCAAGGGCTCAGTTCTTGCAAAGAAAAAATAAACGATGTGGGAAATCAAAGAAAATTGTTGGTCAGAACATAGTCCTGTAAGTGTAGGTTTTACAATGACAAATTGCTTAAAGTTTCAGTGCATTCGCTTCTGCTGGCTGTGCCCTGTATGTTGTGGTCAGTCGTTTCCAGACAAACATGCAGCCTTTGTTCCCCAAACCTTGATGGTGTACCCATAGATTTCCTTTAGAAGATCTGAGTTTGCTGGGTAAAAGTGTCAGTACCTTGAGAGAATACTCTGAGGCCATCCTTCACCTTGTCATTTAGACACAGATTTCCCAAACCTGCAGCACAAGAAATCAAGATATCGTTGCCAAAATAAAGTGAGGCATTTGAATTACGGGGTAAAGGGAGAAACTGAAGGGGGAGGTGTGTGGGGGGCTGAAGCTGAAATCTGGAGCAGAGACTAGAAGACTGGAGTGGTGAAGGGATTCAAGCAGGGAACAATCTCATGAAAATCAACTTCTGTGATTTATAGAAATGAATGTATCTGTAGGGCACGACTTTTCAGTTTAACTGGCATTCCCCAACATTCCCATGAGCTGAGATTTTCAGCAGTGCAGAGCAATTAGAAGAATAAAACCAAAGTTATGTGTATGATGTATCCTTTTGTGATTGTTTACCATTGTCTGTGGCTGTCTTCAGCACTCAGATCACTGGAGTATCATTGGTCATTAATGGGTCATTAACAATATTACGGTGCTCGGTTATTTTGATTTTTACTTAACGTTGTTTCAGCCTCTAGAATACAGACAGATTTCATTTAACTTTGTGTTCAGCAATGGCACAATAGCAAGGAATGCACTCAGTTCCTCACTAATTACCAAATATTGGTATTACTCAATCTAATCGTTCACTTTCTGTTTAGCACCAGCTGTTGCTGTTTTCTCAGAGCTCATCTGTAGGCTAAATGCTCCAGCCATGAGGAAGAATGCTGCAGGAGCATTTGAGAGACAAGCTTGTCGAGGAGCTGCTGATTCCAAAACAAGCTGTAAGTGAATTTGCATAGACGAGTTAAATGACCCATATCAACTTCTAGTGCTAACAAATACTATCGTGAGAGTGACAGGAAGCATATTTCTACCCCTTAACCATTAATGAAGCTACACGAGTAAATTAGGTTATGCCACTCCATCTTCATAAATTGCTGATTCAATAAATCACACTGGAGAAACAGCTGAGTAATTACAGGATGATGCTTGCAGCAATAGAGGCCTCATTTGCATATTAACAGACATTTGTTGCAATAATTTCTGTCACGGACTGGGAAATGTTAGACATGGTGAATTCTGTGGGCAGTGCAGTTTGACTGCTGCAGTGCACGGGAAGGACCGACAGACCAAAGGCTGCAGATGCTGTACCTCAGTCATCCTCCTTCTCCTTCTCTGTAAAGGCATCTCGGGTCTAACTAACACCAGGAACTTGTCCAGGGACAGACTCCCAGGAGAACATTTTTCCTCGGGGTCTTATTATGCCAAAGGTCTCATGTAGCAGTCTCCAGAGACGAAGGAAGGAAACATAAACCCATGAAACCATCTAAGCCAAGGAAGGCAGAGTTCCTTCTTCCCAAATGTCTAAATTGATGTGGGGAGAAGATGAGCCAGCCTTCCATGCAAGGTTTAGGCTGGTTTGATTTTATTTGTAAACTTCTTCACCTAGAAGGCATAGCAGCATATGTCATGTAAATTTTCTAATGAGCTCTTTTTCAGCTGAGGATTTTGCTTGGTTCTGTTTGTTCTTGCTGGTGGTAACAGAGGATTCAGTGGCATTTGTACCACCCTGCTTGGTGCAGCTGTGGCCGTAACACATGTAATTCACCTCAGTGAAAGTTGTTTTGTTCTCTAACAATTGTCTGTTCTTCCCGTGTAGTTAGAACTGCTTAGGAGGAAAATTCAATAGTTCCCTAACCAATCTAACATTGCACCCTTCTGTGACAATAATTAGTCACTTAGGGGACAACAAGATATAAGAGGTAGAAAATAGTATCTATAGAAACTGGGAGCTGACTTGCCTCGTGGGCCAAAATGATGAAATGTTACCCAACCTCTCCATAAAGCTGTTGCAGCTGAATTAAAATATATGGTTCTCCTGAGCCTCCTTTTCTACAGCTGACTGAAGACCAGTGATGAGCAGCCAGCAGGACTAGGGAAGTGATTGTCCCCCTGTAGTTGGCACTGGTGAGGCCACACTTTGAATACTGGGTTTAGGTTTGGACCCCTCACTTTCAGAAGGACACTGAGGGGCTGGAGCGTGGCCAGAGAAGGGCAACGGAGCTGGGGAAGGGGCTGGAGCACAAGTCTTGTAAGGAGCAGCTGAGGGACCTGGGCTTGTTGAGCCTGGAGAGAAGGAGGCTCAGGGGAGACCTTCTGGCTCTGACAGCT
>JANHGN010002053.1:117322-128427 GCA_024605025.1 Megaceryle maxima
GCTGAGCAATGCTGAGCAAGAGCTAAAGGGCCCTTTAGGGGGGTGAGAGGATGGGGACAGACTCTGGTCAGTGGTGCCAGCAGCAGGACAAGGTCCCTTCCAGTGCCCACCATGCTGGGGTTCTGTGGCACATTGACACCTCTGCTCCCAGTGCCTGCAGGGCACAGGCACAGAGCGACACCAGGAGCCAAGGTGGTCCTGCCCCATCTGGCACTGGCAGTGCAGGGGGCAGTGGAGACAGGCGGGCTGGTGGTGTCTACACAATCCCACGTCCCCAGCTGCATGTGTGGGGCCCTGCCATGTGCTGTGGGAGCGGGACGGGGACAGGGCTGGCTGCAGCCCTACCGCAGCCGCCCGGCCTCCTCCTCATCTACCTGCCTCTCTTCTGCTGAAATACTGAAAAGGTCGTGTTGTGTTTAAACTGTCGGCGCTGCAGAAATCAGATCTCAAGGCACTGGCACAGTTTTCCCAGTTGAATTGCAAGCTTTGTGAGGAGTAAGTAGTGCTTAGAGTGAGGATTTTAGTGGGCTTTTCTGATTGTCTAGTTTGGGGGTTTTTGGTTTTGGTTTTGTTTTTTTTACTCTTTTTTTTTTTTTTTTTAATCAATACATGACTGGGAAAAATTGTAAATGTCTTTATAAATTAATCTTTTAGATTTGGCCTTTTATAGCACTATTGTAAAAAGGAAAGTCCCCAAGTGAGTCAGTAAATCTTTAATGAAATTGGATAAATTGGTGCGTGATGAATTGGTAAAATAGCTCCACTGATTAATTTATCCTTGGCTTTGCCATTAACATCAGCCAACACAGTAAACATCAGCTGAGCCAAAGCATAGAGCAATATTGGTCTTTAGTGCAGAAGGAAGTTGCTGGCTATGCTGAGTGATTTTTTTTATATATGGCAGATGTGGATGCTACAAGTAAGTGGCTTCTTTGCCATGCTGGTGACATATTCACTTTATACATTAGTGTTTTCCAGTCACAATAAGAAAAAGTAAATGAAGAGATGCTCTGAGGAAATGGGGTACTGGCAGGGATGACATTTAAACAAAATAACACTAGACTGCAAATCAAAACATGACCACTCAATTAAAGAACAAAACCAAGGACTCCTGCTCCACTTGACTCCAGGTTAGGAGGTGCTTTGTTGTACGAAGGGCTGTAAGTCCAGACCTGTTACTAGGATGGCAACTCCTGTGTACAAATCCTTCATGAAACTGAGTCCTAAGCAAGGTAACTGATTTCTAACCTGAATTTAATTTCAAGTCAATATCTTTCATACACTTAAATGCAGACAAAATCTGCCTTTTGAAGAAAAAGGCATCACAGCTGCAAAGGAAAAGCTTGTGTAGCAGCAGGGTCTCACCTGATAGCACTGAAAGCTGTCACAGAGCTTGTTATGAGCTTTTCATTTAAGGGAAAAATATTGCCCAGATCAACCAATACTCATTCTGTTGTGTACTTTATACCGACTCTTACTGTTTCCAGTCTAAAATTCATAGCCAATTTACAGTCATAACATTTTGTGTCGACGGTGACCTCTCCTCTCTCCTCAATGTTTACCTCCTGATATATTTATAGGCTGCAATATTAGCTCCTCTCAGCCTTCATTTTGTTAGGTGAAAACAGCTAAGCGCTTCTATTCTCGTGTAAAACAGGCTTTTTATGCCCCTTTCTGTCTTCCAAGTCCCTCCATGCACCTGTTCCGGGTGGGGAAAATGTTTCTTGAAAGTGAATAAGGTCTGGCATGAATGAGGTTTTTCCAAAATCTTACACAAAAAGTATTAATTTTTCTCTATTGCTCTGGAAAAGTTTGCCTCACACTCTAAGATTGCAGCTTGTTTGGATTTTATTCAGAGCCACGGAGGATGACTCAGAGGAACTCTACCATCCACATATCCATTCAGATTATTCTTCTTCCCCTTTTACTTCCAGAGGGTGATTTCCCAACTTGTAGTAAAGCTTTCCAGTTTGCAAGTGCGAATATCCATGTCTGTGAACAAGACACTGGAGGTGGGATTAAAGGAAATTGAGGTTTCTGTGGTTCATGGCTATAAACACTTTTCTCAGCTTCTTTCTAACTTTGGTGACTCCAATCCCATTGGAAATCTTCATCAGCACAATTAAGTGGCTGTCAAGATCAGATTCACCATCTGCCCAGGTGGGGAGCAGCAGTGGGGGTAAACTCCCAAGTACAACATGCAGAAACTCTCCATCTGTAGCTATGGGAGGCCCCTTTGTGTTTGGCACTGAGCGTGGGGTTTGGAGGTGTCAGCACTCTCGAGCAGCTGCTTTCCTCTCACACGCCAGCGGAGCAGCTCTCGAGATGCTGGTGGCTGCAGTAACTAGGCCAGTACATCACCTCACTCATACGTTCCCTGGCAACGTCCGAAGTTCTTGATTTCCCGTACTTCATGCCTCAAAGGCCAGAATCAGAAAATCTACCTGCTTAAAACCTCCCAAAACACAAAAATCCAGTCTTCCTGTGAAAGCCAAACTGATCAGGAACCTGGAGTCTTGATACAGTTGTATATCAAACACAGAGCAACAGGACCAAAGTGCAAGATACTCTGATTTTCTTCAAAACAAAGCTGATAATTAAATCTACCAATGGTCTTCAGATGTTCAAGTGCTAGGAAACCATCCATGTTTCCTGACAACTCAAATTGATTAGGGAACACCACAGGTATTTTCAGTTTCAGATGATGAATACTTTTTTTTGTGAAATGCAAATGGACCATCTCCGTTGTTGCTCCATATTCTGCCATCTCCCAGCACCCTTTGCCATGGGTTACAGTTCTGGGCTCTGACACCTGCGCTGCGCATCAGGGTGAGCGGATTATTCACCGCAGATCATCCCTTCGACTCTGGTAATCCCGTCAATGTGCATGACCCTGACTTAACTCATTTGATATGGGTCTTTGAAAAAGCACAGCAATCTGTGCCTATAAATTAAAGAAGAAGGGAAGAAAAGGAATGGGAGATTAAGGATAAAGAGGAGGGAGGTAGCAGAGCTTAAGGATCAAGCTACAGCCCATAGCATTTAGCGAGCATTACAGAAAAATAACTATGTGCTGGCCTAAGACTCACACAGAGGCAATGAATACGGCAATGTCTTGCTGCAGCTTGCAGGGTAGTGCAGTAACAGCTTTTGGTTATCTGCAATGTTGTTATCTAAATGCACAACAGTATTTAGGTTTTCAGGACATTTCCCTGTTGCTGCTGTTCATACCTCTTGATGTTAATTTTGTGACTTATTTTCACTTTATTTTGTGACTTCTGAAAGTGTTGGGTGTCATTGCAAACCTGAAATAATAAAATAGCCAGTAATAGTGTGAATTGAAATAGCAGTATATTGAGAAAGAGAGAAAATGAAATGATTTTTTATTTCTTCCATGAAGAACACTGGAAATAGTCAAGGTGTGTTCCAGTGTCAGTTCAGCTCCTGTGCCTGTAAACCACACACTGCTGCTCGGAAAAGTCTCATGTGCACGTTGCATTGCTATGAAGTAATTCAGGGACTGCTCATTGGCATGGGAGGAGGAAGAGCAGAGGCAAAGTTTGCAATTGCTATGGCAACTGCCTCTCTGGGTACTGTGCTGGCACTGGCACATCTGTCAGCGACGGCTCGAGGTTTAACCCCAGCCAGCAGCTCGCCCCCCCCAGCTGCTCTCACTCTCCCTCAGTGGGGTGGGGGGAGAGAATCACAAGAGTGGGAGGGATAAAACTCATGGGTTGAGATGAAGACAGTTTAAGTTTAAAGACAGGTAATGCAGAAGCCTTGCAGACAGAGCAAACCAATGAATTAATTCACACACAGGCAGGTGTCAGCCATCCCCAGGAGAGCTGGGTTCCATCACAGGTAACGATGGCTTGTGAAGACAAACGCCATCACTCCAAACGTTCCCCCTTCCTTGTCCTTCCCCCAGCTTTATGTGCTGAGCATGACATCATATGGTCTGGAATACCCCTTTGCTCAGCTGGGGTCAGCTGTCCAGCTGTGTCCCCTCCCAGCTCTCTGTGCACCCCCAGACTGCTCGCAGGTGGGTGAGGTGAGCAGAAAAGTCCTTGACTCTATGTAAGCTCTTCTCAGCAATAAGTAATACACTGGTATGTGATCACCATTGCTCTCATCCTAAAGCCAATGCACAGCACTATACCAGCTCCTAGGAAGAAAATTAACTCTAGCCCAGCCAAGAGCAGTGCAGACAGCAGCTGTTCGAGAGGATTCCTTCCAACAAAACCCTTCCTGAGACTTGTATCTGGGACTGGGCCCAGTGCTGCAGGGTTTGCTTCTACAAGGATCCAACAGTTTGCACAAGCATGATTTTATTCTTCATTCTGCCCTTGAAAGGCAACTCTCTGATTTCTTTTTAATGTTTGAAGAACTTTCAGGGTAAGACACCTGGAGAGGTGACATGCAAAGCTTTTCTGCTATGTGCTTCACAGCCAAGGTATGACAGGAAATGAAAAAAGGTCCAGCTAGTGGGTAATGCAGAGCGTGGTGCTTCTTCAGCCTGATAGGTGGCCTGTTAAAAACCTGTTCCTGCTGAATCTAGGGGTTTGGCACCAGCTATGTGTGTAGTAGTTTGGCACTACTTGTATAACTTCTATTGTTATTTGTATAGTTCTTCCAGCAAAGGTGTCAATACTCCTGTGGCCTACATGTGAAGGCAGCCTGGAGTTCTCATGAACCAGAGACTCTCATTACGATAGTATTTGTCTTTAAATACGTAAGTCAAATTGAAATTTATTTTGTTTAATTTGAAATATGTTACCTCAAATAAATCAGTCGTTAGAGCACGACATAGATATACTGAAAGGAAAGTACATTCTCAGGTATAATTTTTCCAGTGCCCAGTGACATCCATGGGGGCTACTGAACTCGAGCTGGTGTTATACTACAATCTCTTCCATTATTTACCTATTAGGAATGTGTCTTTTTTTGAGGAAGTATGTGCCTAAGATTCTGAAATAAAGTGGCACATCCAAGAAAGTAGACTGCTGAATTTTCTGATGTACTTTCCTAACTGTGCTCCGAGTTAATGTTGCAATAGCTGGTTGGAAAGAACCTTCTAAGACTTTGCTTCTATGATTTATATTGCACCAGAATCCCTACTCTGCTGTAACAGTTACTTGTTACCTTTGTTTACATATAACTGACTTCAGAGAGGAGACATTATTAATTTTTCAGCTAACACTTTATGTAATTAATGGTGCATTTATATGAATGTACATACAGACAGTAGCATTCTCATATTTAATCCTTGAGAGCTGCTAAGGTGGCAAGTTTAGCAGTGGTTAGAAACAATTCAGGCATGAAGATCATTGAATTGTTCATTGGTAGCTACATCTTCTTAAATGCTTTATCACATTCATTAGTGCTCTGAATACACATGGAGAGCCTATTTCTTTGGCTTTACCAATCACTGGGAAGGGTAAATAGGTGGAAAAAGATACCTCCTTGTCTGCCAGAACACTACTTTTGTTGGGGAAGAAAGGGAAAGACAAGAAGGGATGTTGCATTTTGCTGAACGTTTTGACTGCAAATTGGTTTGTAGACTAAAATAAGTCTTTTTAAAGATTTCGCCAGAGCTGGGGGGGGTGGTGGGGGGGGCTATTCAGATGCCGTTCGTGATGAAGACAGACTGTGTCTGTTAAATGGAGTTGGTGTGAAAAGATCTTAAGGAGTTCGGTTACCATGGCAGTCTGTAGGGCTTGCCCTAGCACAGGCGGAGTCATTGGGTCCGCGTGTTTTAAGTTCCTTTTTGCCATGGCTTTGGACCTGCCTTTTGTACTCCGTACACAGACACTCACGAACACGGGGCTGGGCTGGAGCACAGGCACACACGAAGGTAGGTCCCACGAGTTTGTTTAGCAGTGGAATGACATCAAGATCTGAACTGCTGCAGGGCATGGTCACGCTTCACTCTCAGGAGCAAGTACTGCCAAAGGAGGTTCAAAGAGCCATGTTTACAGCCATGAAACACGCTCCCTACTGACTGCAGTACCTGACATTACACAGATAGACAAACTCGGTGCAGATTGCCCCATCTGTCCCTTCTCCTTGCTCTCTGTAGTAGCAGCACAACAAGTAGGCTAATTCCTTCTCAGCACTCTGCTGCCTGATGGCACCCGAGGATGATGCGGGGACGGGGAGGAGGAAATAAAAGCCATGTCTTAAACTTTCTTACCTACCACACTACACTGTGGAAGTGCTGGAGTCCCTGATGTGAACTGCCTCAGGTAGACGTAGATGAAAGACAGACAGTAGTTTGTCTTGTCAAAGCTACACAAGTGAATGTTGCAGATGGAGATCCTGGACTCTCTGTGTCCTGTGGACAGTGTCGTGCTCCTCTGCGTGTCAGCAGGTAGCGCTGCCTTCAACTGCTCCTTTATTATTCTGCAAAGATGTTGTTTTATGGTTGTGCAATATCGAAAACCATCAAAATGTTTGGAATGTATTTCCAGCTCAGCAGGCATCATGCAGAAGGTGAAATTGGTCACTGGAGTTAGGTCTCTGTAAACACTCGCTGCTGGAGAACCGAAGCACCATAAAGGGTGTCATATCCTTTCTGATACCGGCATTTTCTGGAAGCGTTGCTCACAGGAATGAAAATGTCCCAAAGCACAGAAGTACATTTCTTCAGAAAGACTGGAAGTAATTTGGTTGCAGAATTTTAGAGATGCTGCAGGAATTAGGCTGCCCAGAAGGAATTGACTTATCAAATTTTGCAGACCCTTGGGAAGACAGGAAATTAGCTTTCACCCAATTGAATTATCATGTTATACCATCCCCTTTCCTTCATCCAGTTTACCTTCAGGACTTCTCAGAATTGCTATAATATTCATTTTCTGATTAGTTTGATTACAGTCTAAAAACTGTCATTATTACACACACACAAAAATCCTTTTCTTCAGACTGCTTGCTCAGTTTCTCCATTGCTGAACCACTGTGTAACTATGGCAAGTCTTAGCACGTTCTCACACCCAGCACCACCTGTATACCCATCCATACCTTTCCACTCGCTGGGTGTCAGGTTTGGCATTCCCCTTTGACTCCATGGATTGACACTCTTTTCACAAAAGCCATTTGGTTCTGGTTCCTTTTTACAAAGACTTTGCTTATGCACATCCTGCTTACTGGCACCGCTGCTTTGCTCTTAATCTGTAAACAAGTTTCTCCCTCTGCATTAAACCCAGGGGTGGTCCCTGGTTCTCCTTGGTAAGACTGTTCCTGTCAGGGTGGGCTTAACTCTGAGCTCATTCCTGCTTTTTCCCTTCCAGTTTAGTATTTCTCCACACCAGGTGCCTTTGAGCACTGACTCTGAGTGGATAATGAGCTGTGCTTTCTCCCTGCTGACGTTATGTAAACCTGCCCCATCACAGCATCTGCCAGTTAGAAAATATTTAATGGAGGGTTGTTTTATTTTTTTCTTCTCAACAGCACTTAGACTGTAAACTACCAGCAAAGACATTAACTTGCTGCTACTGATAGCAGTGAAAACACTAAAAGGCTACTGTGCAGGGTTGTTAAAAAGCTGCAGAAGATTTATATAAAAGCTGTAAGAATAAATATTGGGCTGAAAGCTTTGCTTTATAGAGTGGCGTGAGGGGTTCAATTTACATAAACAAGGAGGAAAGTTAGATGCATACACTGAATTTAGTGCCAGCAGAAACAATTAACTCATATTGTCTGATCTATGTATTCAGAAGCCATTCAAGTGGCCCAACTTCCTTAAATCAAGCCCAAAGACCTTTTCTAGCTAAAGCAGATAGTTCAGTCTTTGAAAGGTGTGTGCTACAGGTAGTGAAGAGATGAGTCCAATTTGTGACTGATGCCTCTGCAATGGTAAGGAAATGATTGGATAACTGAAATCAAGATGCTTCCAATAGATAAACCGTATCTTCTGCTGCACCAGAAGGACAAGAAATATAATAAATGAACCTCATGCTCCATCACCATGGCAAGGGAAGTGCTGTCAGACTTGAGTATGTGAGCAAACACACCAAGGACACAAGTTCTCTTCAGAGCAGTGGCCTAAATGCTCTTATTTTTCAGTCCAGATGTGCCAACCACTGATGCTTCAGAGGAAGAGGAGAAAATAAATAAACAAAAACAGCAGGAATTTTTTTCATGACTCCCTGTATGTAGCTAATTGAAACCCTTAAGCTCTAATTAACATAATTAGATTAAAGCTTAAGCATTGTGAGAGTATTGAGATAATAGAAAGTATCCTGAAGCCAGGTCATAGAAAAGAAGTGGAATGGAGAGACAGAAATGGGATGAGATTTTGTAGTTCATAAAGAAGAAGAAATTTGGATTTATTGATAGTTAGAACCCTGCAGACAGACTGTTGTGAAGCCAAAAACCTCTCTGTGAGGCTGCATAAAAAGTGCATCCTTTAAAAATATAGCCTATGCCCCCAAACCCCTTTATTATAGAGCTGAATTTTTCTACCTTCTACCACTGGACGCTGGTTCTTGCAACACCAATAATGGCAATGTTGCAGAATGCCTTTTACCCAACCTTTGCAGCCTGCATCACAACCAGATTCATCAAGTATCTCAACTTGTTGTTTAAGGCACAGGATAAAACAATCTACTTCAACAACACTGTGAGCTCAACAAGGCTGATTTTCAAGCCTTCTGATCACATTTGTGGCTTTCCATTTTACATTTTATTTCCATTTACAGGTCCACACGTTTCAAGCTGTGGTTGAATTAATGGAAGGCTGCCTTGCTAGATGCCCTGCTAGGTGTGGGGCAGTTCCCCTCCTCTTCTACTTTCTTGTGGACACATTTGCAGCATTTATATCCGTGGGTCTGTAAGAATGGGTCACATTTGGACCTAAGAGTCAAAGGCTTATCCTTGCTGATTTTGGTGGTTTTTTTTGTTTTGTTTTGTTTTTTTTTTTTTTTTTTTTATGAAGGTGTCCTGGCTGATTTATCATCACCATGGGCACTACAGATGAAGAACCAAATGAGAGGTCATCAAGAAATGAAAAGGAAACAAGAAGACAGCCTAGTTAGTGTTTCACAGAAAGTTTGTGGGTGTGATGAATACAAATGAAAGCTATTGGCTTTAGAGTGAATTCTGTTCCGGCTGCAATCTATGTACTTGGTTTGCACATCACTGCAGCCAGAGCTGTCAGCCAAGCTATCTGGTAGTGGGATCATTTTCAAATGGTTTTGCTTCAAAGATAATCTAATTCGTGCAAGGACGACAAAGAGCTGACGTGTTAAGAAATGCTGTGCTGAGATATCAATTTCCCATGGACAAGAGGGGCTTACAAATCTTGAGAAGATCCTTGCTTCAGAGCAGCCCAGAAATTTGGCACTCTTTTTTTGTCTCCTTGAAGATGTACAATGGGCATATTTCCCTCTCTAACAGCTCTCTTCCAATTCCAAACCAAAAATATCCTTTTTCCCCCTTGAGCTCTCATACTCATCCCTCCCTCCAGAACTGGGTAAATGAGATTCCTGTCTCACATTGGTTCTATTTTCCTTGGTTGTCTGGCCAGCACGTACCCCATGGTGGCCTTCTCTTTCCTCCTCACCGCCTGGCACGCACCTTCCTCGCTATTCTGCGCAGAATCAAACGCCTTCACTCAGGAGACTCCCTCACATTTCTCAGATGTCTGGCTAAATCAATAGGCATTGGTTGTTGGGTTTTTTGGTTGATCCAAGGCCTGCTTTTGCCCCCACTTAGGAAGGTTTCTTTAGAGTACCACAGTAGCACTGTTACAGATTATTTTTGCTGCTTCATCCTGCAGAGGCTGGAGATACAGGGAAGGGGAATGCAAAATAATAAACCAAGGGTCAACAGCATGCTGCTTTTGAAATGAACACGTCCGCAGAAGTTGCTTTACTCTCCTCTGTCAAAGTAAAGGGGCATAAAACTTTAATTTTCTTCCCTTTCACTGTCAAAGTGGAGCCGTGGCATAGCTAAGAGTCAGGCTTCCCAAGTATGTTAATTCAGTAAGTTCAAAAGATTTGTGGTTGTAGGAAAGGAGACGGAGATGTGTGTGGATCATTGTTACAAAGTTGAATATTACATATTTTGACTTATTTAAATTTAATGAACCCCAGAAAGCACTTTCAGTGTTTACTTTTTCCTCGTTTGACTCTAATTAACCTTTCCCATGATTCAGATGTCTGACAAATGTGGAAGGCTGCAGGGCTAAGTGCTTTTTTTTCCCATGATTGACTTTAATTAAGCTTGCTCTAGGCTTGAAACCCTAGTAAACTTAGAGAACTTTATTTTAATTGCCTTCTGCCAGATTTACTTATGCTAGACAAATATTATAAATCAAATACTA
Organism: Megaceryle maxima; assembly: GCA_024605025.1. Taxonomy (NCBI): domain Eukaryota; kingdom Metazoa; phylum Chordata; class Aves; order Coraciiformes; family Cerylidae; genus Megaceryle; species Megaceryle maxima. Next base: position 127,644 of record JANHGN010002053.1, read on the forward strand.
ATGCTATTGGAAGAATGACAAACTGAGTTACAAAGCAGTGGTCTGCCATGGTGAGACACACCGTGCTCTAAATGTGATGAGAAGGTGCTACATGAGGAGAAAAGTGACCGATTTCATGAAGGCAACTTCTGGAGCAGTAACAGCTTTTGCTTTTCTGCAGAGCAGGTATGAACAGACTCCAAGTTTCAAACTCATGTCATTCTTCTCCAGTTTCAGTGGTATTAAGTCACATTCATTCACATCAAAGAATAGAATTTTAAAGTTCTGTCAGCTCGTGGGGGGGACATCCCCTCTATGCAAATTAATGGCAAATCTTATGTTCATTGTACGCTGTTTTGCTACAAACTGTGAGCCATAGAGAGGCCTCCTGGGTTGCACAAAGGCAATATCCTGCACATTTTTGCTCTTTTCCATCACACAGTAAGTTCTGGAGGGTCATAGAACCATAGCATGGTAGCGGTTGGAAGGGACTTCTGGAGAGCAGAGAGTCCAACCCCCCTGCCAGAGCAGGGTCACCCAGGGCAGCCCACACAGGAACAGATCCAGGTGGGGTCTGAAAGTCTCCAGAGAAGGAGACTCCACAACCTCTCTGGGCAGCCTGGGCCAGGCTCTGTCACTTTCACAGTGAAGAAGTTTTTCCTCATGCTGAGGTGGAACTTCCTGCATTTCGCCTTGCTGTCATTGCCCCTCATCCTATCCCAGATCACCACTGACAAGAGCCTGGCCCCTTCTCCTTGACCCCCACCCTGCAGAGATTTGTAAACATTCCTAAGCTCCCCTCTCA